>JAFNEN010001126.1:0-110912 GCA_019343175.1 Oedothorax gibbosus | reverse complement strand
CAGTAATGACGTTTAATTCTCGATTGCACAGTACAACGTGTAATTTCTCGTTGTACATGTAAAGTGTGTAATTCCACTTACACAGTCAAGTGTGTAAACTGAAAAAAAAAATTTTTTAAAACCACGGCTTTTTACACACATAAACACATCATTCTAGTGGCAAAAAAAACCTGCTTTCGTGTGTAAAATTTACGCATTTATTTTAGAGTGTAGATCTCGGTCGAGGTGTTTCGAAAATCTTATCCGACCACGATATTCGCAAAGGGGACTTAAAATCATAACGCTTGCGCACAATTGGCAATATAGGCAAACGCGGCGGTTAACCGAGAAGGAAAATGCACGTAAGTCTCAGAGGGCAATTTTTTAGCTTTTTTTAAAATTATGAAGGCATTCCTGAGGGGTGGACTCGAACTCTTTCAAAACTAAATCCTTAATTTTAAGATAGTCACACAGGTCCTCCTGACTTACATACACCAACAAATTATTTATCCTTTCACCCAAAATGTTTAGCAAGATCTCGGCTGTAAGTTCGTCTGGCACATTTTTAGTCTGGAAGTCCTTTTCTAACGATTGAAAAAAGAGATTAAACGACTCTGAACTGGAGGGTATCGGAATTGTCAAGGTCTTAACACTTCTTATCAAACTTTCTAATTTATCCCTTGTGGAATTCAGCTCCGATAATTCCATAGACTGAGAGGTATTTGACGAGTCTTTCCTGGCATTTGCTAGATCTAATTCTAATTTAAGCTGGGATATCTTTAAATTTTCTAACTGCACCGCAGCCTCACTTTCCCGCTTTGCAACTTCCTCTTCCCGCCTCTCCTTTTCCGTAGCCACAATTTCGTCAATAACACCTTGAACTGCATCGGGCTTAGATTTAAATATTGAACTCCCCTCAATTAGTTCTCGTAACCCAATAACCCTGACCTTCTCAGGTATCGTCAACCCCAACTCCTCCGCAATCAGTCTTAATTCATTTTTTCTTAATTTAGCACTTAAAGACATTATAATGATTAATTATTGCAAGTTAAAGAAAGGCAATTCCCAGCTACAATTTAACCCAAGACCTGTATATTCATAAAATCAACTAAAATAAATATCAGGTAAATTTTTAGACAATATCACACACAAACAAACACAACATTCAACTAGCTTAACACATAACTATTAAAATTTCACAACTAAAGAACCACAACACCTCACTAGCATATACATAACTGCTAAAAAATATCCACGCACTACCACACACAACACCTCAGCTAGCAAAACACTTAATCGCTAAACTCTTCAAGCATAAAAACACAACAACACTCTCCATACAGTCGAAACTCGAAGATACAACATTCACAAACTCTTAAAAACTCACACTAAACCTTCCATAGGTAGCTCGGAACTTATCCAGGCACGACCGGACCACACATATTCTTCCAAAGTCCCGACTTGTATGTACTTCATTCGACGGACCATATCACCCTAATATTCATTAGCACTCTTCATGTTCTCAAAAAGCACTTTCAAGAAAAAAACCTCATTTGCAATTCACTTTCTTTATTATAAAAACACTACAAGTAAAGATTAATTTCGGGAAGGAGAATGACTACACCGGCAGCCACGTTACACAAAACACACCTCCTCAGGAGCTGACTTCGACTATTGCCAGGTACGAAGTAATACGTCACTGCTTACACCTGTCACACAGCGACCTCTAGGCTATTTGAAAACTACGGCACAAACAAAATATTCAATTGATCTTCGAACTACAAATAAACCGAGCAGAAGATAAATAATATTAAGTTAGTTTGTGAAAGAATATTAAGGAAAATAGTTGATTTTGGGTTTTAGAAGTTTAAATTATAGCTGGATACTGTGTTTCGATTTTTTTTCTAATGTGTATAAATCTAGTGTAGAAACGGATGTTGATGATATTTACTGTTAGGAACCTAGTTTTTTCCCGATTAGAACTTCAGTAAGTATTTAAGTAACAGGAAAGTAGGCTATTTTAGTTCTTTATGAACTTCTTGTTTAGCCTACTTTTCTTTTTTTAATTCGAAAGAATTAAAAAAATGTAAAAGTAGGTATTGACATGCGGTCGATCTCCGTCTGTCTGTTGTCTGTCCGTACCCCCTTACAAAATCGGTTCTATCGATCGTATCTTAAAAATTATTTTTTTGTTAGAAAGCTATGACCTCAGAGACCCAACTTTCATACTTTTTGCCCTCCTGTCTGTACGTCCGGATGGACAAAAAATTACTATCTGTCGGCCGATTTCCCATTGAAATAGCATTGAAATTCAATTTTGAGTCATTTAAATCACTGCTGGCAAATCAACAATAACATGAGAAACTATTTATTTAAAATTATTTGAAGCAAAATATTTTTTTCATGAATCAGTTAGGAATGACGTCATAAAATGTAGCACAATGTGATTCTTTGATTGTTCATTAATTCTTTACCAAGAAAGCGGCCAGGCTTATATTCTGCATACAATTATGCTTAGTTTTAATTTACATTTCTTATTTTTTAATGCAGTTTGGAGTAGTTTCATTACTTTTGTTATTAATAAATATTTAATTATTCTTCGTACTACAAATAAATCATGCAGACGATTAATAATATTAAGTTCATTTGCGAAAGAATATTAAGAAAAATAGTTGATTTTGGCTCTTAGAAGTTGAAATTATAGCTGAATGCTGTCTTTAGCGATTTTTATTTTTCGAATGTGTATAAATCTAGTGAAGAAACGATTGTTAATGGTATTACTATTACTGTTAGGAACCTAGTTGTTTTCCTATTAGAATTAGTAAGTAATTAAGTAACAGGAAAGTAGGCTATTTTAGTTCTTTAAGAACTTCTTGTTTCCCATCGGATTAACACAGAGAGAAGTCTTCGCTTAAGAAGTCGATTCTCGGTCCTATTCCCCCTTAATTGTATCCTGGGTTTTCTCTGTTTATGAACTGGAAATTTTAACAGGGGCCTATGGGGAAGCCCTCAAACTCCTGGAATTACCTGGATACAATCGGATAAACACTATTTTTTTATTGATCTGATATCGGAAAGGGAGGAGATTATAATATCTTGATGGGGTGCTGACCAGTGGAGATAGGATTAATTGGCATAACATAAAAGATGGCACAGCAATGATATAATGGCCGGTCTATTAATTGGCGACTTCTTTAAGCTTTGAAAAGCTATAAAAGAATGGTCAGTCGCGTTTTGGGGGGTGATTTACGTTGCCAAGCAGCGGAAATCTTCAAAAATGGTGAACATTCCACCTAATATTTCAGGCAATTCGATAGGTACAATTAAATTAAACTAGATTCTGATTCATTATATAACAGCTGTACTAAAGACAAACCTCCGTTATTAATAGGGTACACCCGTGAAGCGTCGGGATTATAAAGCTAGTATATGTATGTATAAAGAGGGTACTCATGGAAATAGTAAACAATTTTTTTGGCTTATCATGAAAAATAATACACTTCCATCGCTTTCGTTTATCTCTCATTGCCATAAGTAGTTTTTTTTAACTTAGTTAACAATAATGAAATTTTTGTTTTCGTAACAAGGTATTATTATCCATTTAGCAAAATATTTCTCTTCTCCTATAATTAAGATTAGAACACCACGAAACCTTTTCCTTCGAAACACGCTCTTTTTTGCAACTTTCAAGGCTAAATTATTTTTAAATGATTTTCTTCACAAACATGTAGCTTTATCAATCGATCAAAAATGTAACTTTTTAAAATAGTATTAAGGATGTCTATAGTGAAAGAACAGTCCATATTGCGAATTAGTACCTTATATGTCGTTGCGAAAAATTTACTAAAGTAGTCAACTGTAAACTTTAATAATTCGAATATCTTGAAAAGTTATATTTAAACATATATATATTTTTTTCAAGAGCTCACTATAGCTTGAAAACCTTCAAATTGTAAAAGAGTCATAAACTTAATCAAATATATCTATAACAATATTTTTAGGCGTCACATATATGGTTAGACAAATATCATTAATATATATTTCATTACATGACCTTTTTATATACCTTTCTATCAGAATCTATTTGATACTTTATAATGAAAATTTTAATAGTTATTAAATTCATATTTAACTAAACTTTACTGGAAGCTTTTTTATAAAAAATGTTTAGTTTTAAATCATAAATATTTAAATGAAACTACATATTTTCATGTAAAAAACATCAATAATATTAAAAAGAAGAAAAAAAATGTAGGGTAGTTATACTCAAATACCTCCAGCGTTTTTTTGGAAACCAACTTCTTAATGCGTATAGGAAATTTTAAGCTGATAGGGGGATCTAGGGACATTTGACCCATAAGGATACATGACTCAATGACTTTTTCTCAGCAATGGAAAAGTTTTGTAAGTTGAAAGTGGCATCACTTTTTTCCTTTCAGCCAGCTGATCATGGTGAAAAAAACTGAGCTGAATCATTGCGTATGTGTTTAGTTAAGCGAAGAAATACGTTTTCATGCACTGAAAGTAAATTTTTGTGACCGTAAGGTTTTTCGGTCTAAATTTTTTGGTTCATAGGATACATGACCCAAAACTAAAGTTTTAAATAATTTATATTTTACTACTATTGCAGTTAATACTACAGAAAAATACTAATATATATTTTCTACTACTTTATGAAGTATAAATTATCTGCATTTACACATTCATAAATAGTGTTTTTTAAAAGTTACAAGCAAATAACTTCGAGTTGGGTCATATGTCCCTGGTTCCCCCTACTTATAGTAGATTCTTAGAAAAAGGTACCCGGACATCGAAAAAGCTTTGAGATATTAATGTTTAAAGTAAACAATAATGGTTTCTAACCTATGAAATATTTAAAAAAAAAATATTAAAAAATGTTAAGTACTCGAAACTTTTATTGTAAGATATCGTTGAAAATGTTGTTGTTGTACACTGACTGAGCAAAACTCATGGTATAGCAGGGCTCTGATTTGTGGATGGACAGCACGTGTGACCAACGCTACCTGGTGGCCTCCGAGACGGTCTCAGTTGTGTGTTAGACATAGCTTGAGGTGGCTGTGTGAATGATCAGGTAAAATGCCACGTCGTCGTGAGTTGAAGGCATTCGAACGTGGCATGGTTGTGGCTGCCCGACGCATGGAACATTCCATTTCGGAAGTGGTTTAGGATTTCGGCTTCCCAAATTCAACCGTTTCGAGAGTTTACCAAGAATGGGAGAATGAGGGTGTCGCAGTCAACAACAGACACCGTACCGGGCGTCCACAGGCCCTAAATGACCGAGACCGCCGAAACCTGCAAGACGAGTGGCAACTCGAGATAGGAGAGCAAATGTGCATCACGGTTGAATTTAACACTGGCCGTGATAGAGACGTGTCCCAGTGGACAATCAGCCGGAACATACGTGTTTTCGGGTATGACAGCCGTCGTCCCACACGTGTGCCACTGCTAACCCAGCGTCATCGGACAATTTGGTGTGCATTTGCCACCAATCACCCCGGATGGACGCTGCAACAGTGGCGTAACGTGATCTGGTCTGACGAAACACGTTTTCAACTGTTCCATGCTGATGGGAGGCACCGTGTGTGGCGCACACCACACGAAGCGATGGATCCCGTATGCAAAGTTGGCACGGTCCAGGCCGGTGGCCTATCAGTCATGGTGTGGGCTGCCTTTTCATGGCATGAAATGGGCCCCCTGGTCATTCTGGATGCCACATTGACTGGCCAATGGTATCTTCAGCTGCTTGCAGACCATCTCCGCCCTTTTGCCATGTTTAAACACCCTGACGGCATTGCTGTGTATCAAGATGACAACGCAACCCCACATCGCGCCAATATCGTCCGTGCCTGGTTCGACGAGCATGATGGTGAGATCCAACGACTGAATTGGCCACCTCGAAGTCCTCATATGAACCCCATCGAACATATCCGGGATGCCCTCGACGTCAGGGCATTGAATCCTGAGCCACGAACAGGACACAATTGGATGACAGGATGTGATGCAATGAGACCGAATGACCACTGGTCTCCTAAACAAAGAGCACCTGTGTTAATACAATAGAAAAAAATGTCTAAGACTAATTGCTCCAGCTGTATTGAATAGTTTTACAAACGTGTTTATTTAAATTATAAATATAGCTGTCTTACAGGTCTCTATAATCAAACTTTTCTATAATAACTTTTGAAATGTATAATAACTAATCTATCTATAATATGTTTTTGAAATATTCAAATTATTGTTGTAAAGTTATTTAATGAAAATTAAAAAAAAATATTCGAACCCATTTAGACCTGAGGAGATCCTCAGAGACCATTAAGCCAGCTACATTTGAACTCTTTGTAAAATTATTCAATTCAGTTGGAGAATAATGTGACTTAAAATATTTTTTCCGTCGGATTAACACAGAGGACATTTTGGTTTGGAGACCCTCGGTCGATCGGGCTCATTCACCCTTAAGCATTTTATTATTATCTTTTTAGATCAAATATGGTCTTTAATACTGCCATCTGAAAATAGTATGTCATGGCCTACTCAATTTTACAGCCTCAGAAGCTCTTCGTGACGTCACGCTATCCTTCCTTTTCTGATTGACGGCTCTTCCGAACAAAAAGTTCGAAACCTATTAGCGCACAGCCGACTACACTTTTCAGGTTCCAGACTAGTTTCGTTCCTTTCTTTCGAAACAGCAGACAAACCGAATAGTTTTTTTTTTTTTTTAATTTTTCATAAATAATTCTACATTAAAGTATTCGAAGCAATTTCGGAAAGTATGATTATAGAGTCCTTTTAGAGTCAGCTACATTTACCATGCAAAAAAAGTTTGTAAAATATTCAATATAGCCGGAGAAATGTGGCTTAGAAACGCCCTTAAAGGATAAAATGAGATGACATAAGAAGAGTGCAGGGGAAGAACCCCTTCATAACATAGTAGTATGTCACAGGGGGGTGCCTACAGGGGGGGTCAACGACGCAGACTGCGTCGTTAAAATTTTAGGGGGGGGGGCTCGAAAAAAATTAGAAAAATGTATAAATAAATGGTTTATTTTGTCTAAGATAAAACTCCAACAAATTCTTGTTATTTCTAATCATGTGTTTCCACCCCCCTTCAGACACCTCCCCCCCCCAACCTACAAGAATCAAAAATTGTAACCAAAATCGTTAAGAACATTACGAAAAGAAGAACATAGATAATGGGCAATGGCGTCTGCCTGATGATTATTCCTGACATTTATTACCCATAAACAACCCATCTCTTCTTTAAAGCTTAAACAAAACTCTTACAGCTGGCCTTCTCATGTCATAAATCTCACGCAGTCTGTATAACATACAATTCGATGAAATGATGACTCCCTCATATTTCTTTTTCACCAATAATATTCGTGAAATTTTCCCGCTTAGAAGTACTACTTTAGATTGTTGTTTTAGAAACGGATGGACCTTTATTAAATGCATCTATTGGATCTATTTTAAACTAAATGAAGTTTTATAGTTAAGATGAAGTTAAAATGCACTGTACTAAAAGTACTCCGAGAGCTTATTTTGAAGTGTTATGGCAGTGATTCTGGTATTTTCGTAATTATATAATTTGAATATTTTAAGCTTGTTAACCCTCGGAGAAAGCAAATTAGCTGAAGTGTAAACTTGTTTTCACTGCTTGAGATTTAAACAAAAATTTTAACTGATAATTTAAATTCTTAATTTGAAAAATTTATATTTCTGCAGTAGGTGGTTATAGATGACTCCTCCGTTCTTTAAATTTTGGAATTTAATAAAATTATTAAATTTATAAAAATTCAAAAATTATGTGTGTTGCTGGAAAACCAGTCAGGTGACGGGTTTATACGATTGTATCCTTCAGAAGGTTGGGCAAATAAAGAAAGGATACTATAGGATTTTAAAAGATACTAATACTAAGATGTTAATTATATTTGATATTACTGATAATTTGAGTTTCAAAGTTAACACTTTAAAACATTTTTGGGCACCAAAAATATTAATCAATATTAGTAATGATATTTCTTTTTACATTTTTTAATGTGCACCTGTATTTTAAAAATTATTCCATAGCTGGTTTTTCTATAATGATGACTAAAGACATAAAATTACATATCTTAGTTAGAATACGGTAGAGTGGCGGGATTTTTTTTAACAGTTTTCCCTCTCCATCTCCAAGAATTAGATGACATCTTTCAAGAAATTAGATTTTAAAAATGTCCCCCCCCCCCCCTTCATGAAGCAGCGGAATTTTTACCGATTATTTAGATTCCCGATAGCTTTTGCTGTAAAGAAAATCTATTTAAAGGTAAATTTAAAAAAAAGTTGTAATTCCGTATTATAAAAGCTATTAAAAATGTGCTTCCCTTTTTCAATTAGGGGCAACTCTGAGTTGACCTATCAGTAGTAGAAAAATATTCAAGAAAGTCAATACTTGGGTTTTATTTCTTATGACAAAGTTACCCCATTCGATAGGACAAAGTTACCCCATTCGATGGTATTTAAAATATCATTTTATTATAACGTTTCATGTATACACCGTAATGATTCCTATATATACACCGTGTGGTGTAAATTACTTAGATTCGGTACTCCATAAGTCTATACTATATAAATATGAAATCTACAGCGTTTTTTTTTTGGGGGGGGGGGGATTTTAAAAAAATTCTAGGGGGGGGGGTGCGTCGTTGGCTCTGGGGGGGATCGGCACCTCTGGTCTGTCAGTATCAGATCTGGTTGGCAAAGATAGCGAGTCATCGTTTAAACTGATGTGAAGAAACAAGTTTTGCCTTCGTTCTTATCACGCGGCTCATAGTGGGGCCAAATCGAAATCTACCGCGCCAAAATTAATTCAGCTTCCCCTATCCGTCAGATCGCCATGAAGAGTTGTGTGGTAGTTATAAATTGTATAAAATTTTATTGTAAAGTGATCTTAAGAACATCATTGATTGGACATTGTTTATTTTCTTCTTAAATCTTGCTTTTTTATCTTGATTCAACTTCCGTGTGCTAGGCGTAAGCTATTGGTAGACTAACATTTCATGAATTAATTTTGATGCAAAGTGACACCCGCATGTAATAATAGCCTCATTAGGTAAGCGTTTTTTTCACTTCCACTAAATTGTCGATGATTTTTAGTGTAGAAACTGTCTCTATAATTTTTATATGAGTTTCATTATTACTTAACTTCTCAATTGAATGTTTAAAATTAATATTCTTGAACGTTTCGTGAAATGGTTAGCCACTTTTCTATACATAAAAACAAAAGAAATCTCATAAGATTGCAAGTAAAATTTTAGGGACCATGTTCAATGGACATGATATTACATTCCCAAAAAAATATTACGGCGTTGCACCTTTTTGTGGCACCTTTTCGAACGCCGTATTTACATTTTAATTTTCGTAGTTTTCATGTACTACATTTATCGAGTTAAAAATGTAAGATTAACATTATATTAACTTTTAAAAGTGGCATAAATAAAATATAAGTACTTTAATTAAAAGGTTCCATCTCAAAATTATCACAATTAAGCATATAAATCTGATACACGACATCTCAGTTTAGGAGTAAGCTGACTAAACAAACTGCAAATTAGCGTTAAACAAAAAAAAAACTTCCAGTTTGACAGCCTGCCACTTCCATACGAGCCATCTGTCTATTCTAATATTTTATAAACATGTTCCCCAACATCTTAGCATTATATAAATATAAGTAAAATGGGTTTTTTTAAAAGTCGATTTTTTGAGTTTTGGCGCTCTAGATTTCGATTTGATCCCACTGTGCGGCGCAAGGGTTTACTATTTCTATGATCGAAATTCAAGCCAGGCAATAGACTGACGCTTGATCCGCGGAAGAAGAACCAAGAGAGAAACCAGTTTCAGATAGCCTTTACTTGCCAAACCTACGTCCATCCGGACAGATTCCCTGTCGATGAAGGGTTTTCCCCCCTGGACTCTTCATATATAAATCGATTCAAGGCATTTTTGTAATTCTCTATCCATTTCTTTTTTGGACATCATTCTTTAGAGGTATATGTTACTGATAGTAAAAATTTGTTTAAATTTATTTGAAATTTTTGTCGAGTAATAACGTTTGGAATGCTCTATCACTTTTTCCCATGCCGTATTACAAGAAACTCGTTGTAACTGGTCTACGATCTTTGACCCATAAGATATGAAGCCTTAAAGATAAAATTTCTTCAAATGAATGTATTGTTTTCTAGAGAACATTTCTGGTTTTAAAACTGCTCCACCCCAAGCAAAATAATGGGGACCTCGACTGCGTTCTGGTTGTCAGTGATTTCGTTCATTGGAATATTTATTCTACCACTACATATTTGCAGAGGGCTGTATAGTAAGTGTATTTTTTATTATTTATATTAGATGCATATTTAGTTATCTATAATGATAAAAGAAAGAGTATGTGTGTCTGTCTGTGGATCGTGAAAGACCTACTTTCACTGCCTTCAGAAAATTTAAATTTTAAATATAGATTCCCTTTAATACCTACGTGTGCACTTGAGCTTAGTCTTTTCATATTTGATTTTGCTTTTAATTAATATTATTATTTTCAAAACACATGTTCAGGGTCGAAACAGGGGATGTCATCCATCTAAGAGTGAGGGACTGAAACAGGGTCTTGAAAACACTTGGGCTGGGCCGAAACAGGGGCTTGACGTCATCAGTCGATAAACGTGAAAATCCAGTAAGAAGAAAATTACAAAATCATTAAATACATTTAATCTTCATTTTTCTTATCTCTATTTTATATTCATTAAATTATTTACACATTACTTTGAAAGTTTTCATTTATCATTGGTTTTTTTTGCATCATCAGGGTGGAGTGATATTATAGGCTAAAAAATAAGTATTCTATTTCTCATATATAATTGCATAAAAAGTTGTATTATGATGTACTAAATAAAGTGTAAAAATTTTAGAACTCTAGTTTAATGTCCTGAGGGTTCACAATCGGTTTAATGTTTGAAACACACGAAAAAAAATTCCCATGTTAATCTCCCATAGGAAAAGTAAGACTGATATTGGGGACCTAATATGACTTCATTTATACAAAAAATATGGTTACAAATAACATTAACAAAAAGCAATGGATATATAAACCTTGGGAATAAAATATTTTTTGTGCTTTTTTATAAAAAGTATAATATTCAATATAAAATTTCAAAAAAGGCAGTGGAATCTCCTATACGAATGATATTGTGATTGATGACAGATGCTGTAATCGGAGGTTCTGTCACAATTGTGTTGGACCAGTCGATGATGTCGATGTATTCCTTGGCATTGAAGTTAAACTTTGGAAGCTCAAATCTTCTTACACTTTTCCTAATTAGCTTGGTAAATGCTTTCCTAATTAGCTTCACAGCCATTCGAGTCCCGCCATCTGCCATTTATCCTATAAAATGATTTGGGCTGGGGGGTGGAAAATTTTTACTTTTGGTTAAGTGTAAATCACCGAAATGCATCTAAGTCTGAACGACCACGCACGAAGTTGACACAGAAAAAGGAGATGAATGTAGCCCATTCGTAAACAGTTGAAAGAAGTCCATGTGGCAATCGTCTCGGGAGCTAATTATCCCGAGTGTAGTACTTTTGGATGGCCTTCTTGAGAACTATCCTGATTGCAAATTACAGTTATGTTAATGTAATGCTCATCAACTGACTGAACAACCAAACCTGCTTTCGAAAAATAACTGTTGTTGCATAAATAACTATATGCCTAACTAACTGTAAGTGCCACCCTGTATATTAAAATACGGGATTATTAGACACTAAGGGTTCAACCCCGTTTTTATCCTTTTATCTCATATTTAACATGACAATTTATATTCATTGACTTGGTCTTAGAATAATTTTGAACGTGAGCACACTAGCTGTATTTTTTTTGTCATTACTCTAGGATATCGCGCCAGCTGTGGGACTCAGGAGTTTGAATGTTCTGTTTCCGGAAGATATGAGTGCAGATCACGAAAACTTTTTTGCAACGGTGATTATGATTGCGACGACCAAAAGGATGAAAAGTATTGTGGTAAGACAGATTATGTTTAAAATACTGAGAATTAATGATAAACAATTATTTTAATGCTTTCAAAATTGAGAAAGCAATTTAGATTATATTCGCGCAAATTGTTTATTTGGACACTTTACATGTTTCGGTGGCAACTCAAGAGGTTTACCTTCTTCAGAATAGTACACAATGGGACCGTGGGGAGACTAGTGGTTAAGATCTCGGTCTAGGGATCGGAAGGTCCAGCGATCGAGTCTCGACACCTCTGAAGACCCACCGAGTATATGCGTACGTGCTCGTTAAATCTGTTGGGTCCGAAAGTCCTGTGGTCGGTCATTGCGCAGTTTCCCACGGGTGCAGGTCCTGGAGACTATTTCCCTCCCCTTTAGGGACATGTCTAAATTGTGAAGGTGGCGATAGATGGCAGTGTCTCCCGCGTTTTTTTTTTGGAAGCACTAAGATAGCGCCGCGGTTGCAGTGACGGCATTACCGATGCCTTTTCCTCATTTCTCCTTCCTCCATGGTTCAATTAGGAAACGCACAAAATCTACGAAACTCCACCATTCTCAGGCGAATCGTTCGCATGGCTTTTAGTTGAATTTCGGCCTAAATAGACTTCATATAAAACATTTCTAATTGCGAATATGCTTGTAGTATATATGAGTGACTAAATCCTTTTAAATTGTTTACGAAGCTTTACGTTGGGCCACCTTGAAAGTTTTTTTTAAAAGAAATCGCTTAACCCCTTGTTCAGAACTATGGTATTCATTTGTCCTTGTACTATTTTGTGTTTGAAGAACTGCTCTTAGGACGACACATTTTTTTATTTATGGACAAACACAAACGTACAAGTCAAAACGGTAGAATTCTGTAAGATCCAGCACAAACGATGTTAAACAGTCACAATCTCAGCAAGTTCTCACCAATATGTCGCCAAGGCAACCACGAATTTTATACATTCTTCAATTCACTACAGTTCAATTATGAAAGTCGGTCATTACGAAAAATATTATTTTTATGAGAAAATCACTTCATTACAGTCCTAAATAGATGAGTTAATGACATGAAAATTCTTGCAGATAACTATATTGCACAGTACAATGGCGGATGTCCTTCTAATTGGTGGAAATGCAATGATGGTCGATGCATACCTTCTATTTGGAAATGTAATGGTCTGGTCGACTGTCTGGATGAATCGGACGAAGATACTTGCCGTAAGTAAAGCAAATAACCATAAAATCAGGCCAATGTCAATTTCTAATTAAATTTTTATTGGCGACACATTTTAAGCACATAAAGGCACGAATAATTACGTTTAAGTATTTAATGAAAACAATTCATTTAATTTAAAGTATAAAAAGTAATGTTCGCGTGCATTTGGGTTTTACATCCGTTTTAGGACTCCACCTCCACGTCGTTCATCTTCTACATCGAAATGGTTTCTGGCTTCAGTGGGAAAACTGGAATAGTTCCAAGTTGTGCCACAAACATACCGTACAATTTACAGAGATAATCTGCTTAATTTATCTTAGTGGTAGTACTTCGCATTGTCATGCCACTGGTCCGGGGATCGCGTCCCGGATTGGGCGAGGTTGACTCATCAATTCATCCCTTAAGTGGGTCGATAAAATGAGGACCAGGCATGCTTAAAAACTAAACACTGCGTTGAGGTCCTGCGTGAGGTTGACCACCAAACTGGGACATATACCTAGCACCCCAGAGCCCTTGGTCACGTACGCTGAAATGGGATCGGCAGGCCTTGGCTTACTAACAGGTGTTGCGCCGAGTGAGTTTAGAGAGGGGAATCTGTTTATTTTATACAAACAATTTGTTATTTCAAAGCAAAAGATGTTTTGTAACCGACAAACTGCAAATAAAAACAAAATTTTTCCGAACACCGATCAACCCATAGTGACAGGGGAGTCTACTGAAAACATTATCCACCGAGAATAAACAAACCGCCAAACTCGGGTTCGAACGGTGGACATTTGGACCATCAGTCCAACGTTCTCAATAAAAAGCTTGTTCGGCACAAGGAAGATCTACTAACATTTGAAATGATTGATCGGTTGAAGTCCAGTACTTTACTCAGTTAAAAACAGAAAAACTGTATTTTACTGAAAACAGTGAAATTTTACTGAAAGAATACAACAGTATTTTGTTTGTAAATATCCTATGTTTTTTTCTGTAAAATTAACTATTTTTTTTACATTGTATTCGGGGAGTTTTACGATTGTGCGGCTTAAAAATCGTGGTCAGCTGTTTTCGCACACAGCCCATTGAAAACCAAGCTAGTTTTACAAACCCTTAATTTCGCTTTTACCACCAATCTCTTTTTTCCCTCGACTCCTTCTGCCAGATAGTCTCAGGTTCAGGTCCGGGCATCACCAAAATAACTACCGACCTATAAACGGCCCGTGCATACAAAAGACGTCTGACGAATAATACCCCGTGAAAGGGAGTGCACATTAAACATATTTAAAGTCCTATAGCTTAACTCAGTTTTTTGTTAGAAAGGCATGACCTCAGAGACCCATCTTTCATACTTTTTGTCCTTCTGTACGTACGTCCGGACGTACATCCGTCTACTGTCTGTCGGCGAATTTCCCGTTGAATTAGCAGTGAAATTAAAGTCGAAGTCATTTAAATCGCTGTTGCCACATCAATAATGGCATGAGAAACTTTATTTCATATAATATTTGAAACAAAATTAATTTTGATTATAAATCAGTTTTGAATGACATCACAAAATGCAACACTTTGGGATTCTTTGATTGTTCATTATTTGCTTACTAAGTAAGTTTCAAGGCATTCTATTTTTTGCATAGAAATCTGGTTAGTTTTAATTTACATGTCTAGTGCAGTTTGGATAAGTTTAGGTTTTTTGTTATTAATAAATATTAAATTATTTTTCGAACTACAAATAAATTAAGCTGACGATAAATACTATTTTATTGATTTGCGATTTGCTATAGAAAATTCATGAAAATAGTTGATTTTGGTTTTTAGAAGTTTAAATTACATACCTGGAAGCTGCGTTTGACGATTTATTTTTCTCTTGCGTATAAATCTTGTGTAGAAACGATTGTAGATGACATTTACTTTTACAAACCTACTTGTTTTATCAATAAGAATTTCAGTAAGTATTTAAATAACAGGAAAGTAGGCTATTTTAGTTCTTTTAAATTTCTTTTTCTCTTAGTTTTAAGTCATTTTCATTCTTCAAATTTCTACTCCATCAAATGCATTCTTCATATATCTAGTCGCACACATTGATTATACAAAAAAATAAGTAATACACGATTTTTTACGAATAACGGCGATTTTTCAATGTGCCTTAGTTCAATGCTGAAAATAATATCATTCACTGGAAACTTAATATTAGCATATTTGAAACTTTATATATATAAATTATTGGACAGATGACAAATCTATTTACATTTGGTTGTTGAACGGCGGCGTGCAATATACCACAGCGATAAATTACAGGGACAGAAAAATGTAAGTCATGACCCGTAATTCTTTTAATATTCAATAATTACTGATGCTTTTCTTTCTCAAGCTGTTATATAATAGCCCAAACACATGCGGACTAAGAAATATAAAATAAAAAAATACGTTTTTGCTTCCACACTATGGTACAGTAAGCAGGTAGTTTTTTCAGGAAAAAAAAACATAATTTTTTTCTTAACGGTTGTTAATGCTTTCGGTGCTGAATCCGAATATACACTTTGTGAACAAATTCTGGCATGGGAATATTAAAAAAAAAAAAAAAAATACCGAAATTTTACCCTCGAATCCTTTGTTTTGGGTTTTTTTTCCCTCTAGCACTAAACGTATTGATTTCTCAACAAAACAATCAATACCTCAGTTAAAAAACTCTAAACAAGCTAAAGAAAAGTAAATTACATTATATCCTTGAATAATATAATACAGACTACACAAGTTTTTTTTTTTTCTTTCAATTACGAGTTACGAACTATTACGAGTTAACTAAGTTACGAACTTCATTATATGATCAAAACATTCTAAAAATGAGGAAAGCGGACAAATATTCTTTTGCAAACTTATTAGTTTTAAAAGCTTGTTAGTTCAAAATATGTTTTTTAAAGAAATAACAATATATCAATAATAATAATCTTCTATAAATTAAAAAAAAATCAAATTAAATGAACATTAAATCATTATATATAAAAGTTTAAAATTATATGAGTGGTTTGAAAATCAGTGGTTTTTTAATTATAAGTAAACCTCATCTTCATTGTCATATAAATCAAAACTGTATCCAGAGTTTGCACAGTCTTTTCCACAACTGTTTTTGGAAACTACTAGACATGGACTAAGTCCATATCGACGGCAGTGTAGGATTATGGGAATGGCATATTGAAGTTTTTTTCAAATAATATACTACAAATGCACTCGAAAGATATGGATTTTGCTGCATTCTGTATTGGGGCCGCAGTGGCGGATCCAGAAACTCGCCCTGGAAAAGGGAGGGGGGGGCACACAACAATCGTGGTGGGGCGCAACTAGAAATAGTTTATGGGGGGAGGGATGATCAGTTTTTTAATATTATTTTTTATTATTTTTATTAGAATTGTTTCTAATTTAAAATATTTGTAATTGAATTTTCTTTTAATTGAAAATATTTTAAATTGCAAATTTGTTTTCATTAAAATTATCTTTAATTAAAACTATTTTTATTTTTTAATTTAATTCTCCATAGTAAATACAAATTTTTAATATTAATTTTTTTTACTAAATAGTTAGTAAAAAAGTCAGTTTTTATTTTACATAACTAGTGTTTGTATTATTAAATCAATAATTAATGCTTTATTTTTTTAAAAAAAATTTCGTGCAACAAATAGGAGAAATCCAATTAATTGGAATGTTTCACATGATGTAACGCTCTTGTTATCATTTTTCTGCGTACTGCGAGGATATCATTGGTTGCTTCGGTTTTACTTTCAAAAAGACCGATATAGATGTAAGAAACTTTTCTTTCTATGCAAGCTTTCTTTAACAAATGTTTTAAACAACAAATGAAACAAACCGTTGGAGCTGTTAGTAGTATGATCCGTTGCCATTCGGACTATAAATATAACCGTTAGAAATAGAGTATGTTGCCTTCTGGACTACGATAAAAATGTCAGACTAAAATAAATAAATTAAATAATTGTTACAGATATGGTGAAGTGTAAAATCGATAATAAGTATTTTTTACATACTTGAAGATATCATAACCAAAAGGCATTACACTGTAAAATATATTTGTTGCTTGGCTATAAAAAGTATTCTAGGATTGATTGATGATATTCTAGGAACTGATTACACTACTAGCAATTTTGCTTGGAAGATAAATGCACTTGAGTCTTCGTAAGGAGGTCATGTGAAAAATATCCTATCTTAATCTTAAAAATGTATCAATGCACTTGAGCCTTTGTAAGAATCTCATGGAAAAACCTTCTAGCTTAACCTTAAAAGATATATCGATCAACTTTTAAGACTTTGCTTGTATCATAAATGTAAACACACTCATAGTCCAGAAGGCAACACATTTCTAACGGTTATATTTATAGTCCAGATGGGCAACGAATCATACTACTGCTGTTGCTATCCACGACGTGAAACAACCCCATTCCAGAATGGTTTTTTAAAAAAAACTAGCAAATAAATACCCGTTGTTCGCACGGACTAAGAAAAATTGTAATCTATCCAAGTATATGTAGGGGGAACTAGGGACATTTGACCCATAAGGATACATGACCCACTTCCTTTTTCTCAGCAATGGAAAAGTTTTGTGAGTTGAAAGCGGCATCATTTTTTTCCTTTCAGCCAGCTGATCACATGGTGAAAAAAACCGAGCTGAATCATTGCGTATGTGTTAAGTTATGCGAAGAAATACGTTTTCATGCACTGAAAGTAAATTTTTGAAGCCGTAAGGTTTTTCGGTCTACATTTTTTGGTTTAAAGGAAAGAATTTGTCAATTACTTACTTGTTTAGTTCATGCTATTAGCTACAGTTACGTGCATATTAGTGCCAATGTAATTATTCGCAAATTACCTTGTTTGGGGGTTAATAAAAAAGTGCAACTAGGGATAATTGACCTAAGCCAATTGGGGATATGTGACCCAAGTAAACAACACAAAAGTAGACAGAAGTAGACCAAGTAAATTTTTTAAAAATCCCGGGAGTCCCAAAAGTAAATGACTGGGTTCTTAACGAAGTATAAGGTTTGTTGGGAAGGTACAAGATAATTTTTTTAACGAGCTTACAATTCAATATGCAGAACATTTATGGAAAATGTTTTAAATGTCCTGAAATGGATAATACGTCCCAAAATGATATTGATCAAATAGTAGCGATTCTTCAACCACCTGTGTTTTCTCTGCAAAATAAAAGAAGCCCCAGTTTTGTATTTCGAACAGAATTTACTTTTTTAGTATAAGCAAAATTAATGAGATAAAAATAAAAAAGTAATTATTTTGTCTGAAAATACCATAAAATCTATATAAACTTTATAATATGATAGTTTTGTTATTAGGTAAAAGATTTTGATAATTTTATAAGTCTTACTACCAAATTTTTGGGTTGGGTCACGTAACCCTAATGGGTGGGTCATGTGTCCCTATGCATTGGGATACATGACTCAAAACTAAAGTTTTAAATAATTTATATTTTACAACTATTGCAGTTAATACTACAGAAAAATACTAATATATATTGTGTACTGCTTTATGAAGTATAAATTATCTGCATTTACACATTCATAAATAGTTTTTTTTATAAGTTACAAGCAAAAAACTTCGAGTTGGGTCTATTGTTACCCCTACCCATTTAATCTATTATTGGATAATAAACTTATGTTATTGTTCCCGCTCATTAAAAAGTAAAAAATCCTGTTACTTATATCACCTTAAAAATCTAAAACAAAAAATACCCTATAAAATGCACCGTAAAAAGTCATCATAATTTCCCTCATAAACATATAAAACCTTTTAACTTTTTTTGGCGCGTTTTTTTGTAAGAATTTGGCGAGAAAAAGATATATAGCTACATTCACACTTATTATACAGCACTAGCACGATGACCTTCGAACAACCAACCAGATTGTAAATCAAAAAAGAACATTTTGCTCATTTGTCGCGTTTAGGTAAGATTTGGCGAGTTCAGCAAAGTATTTGGAGAAAAAATGAAAACATAAAACCTAATATGCAGCTTTAGTACGATAGCCTTGAACAACCATCATAGTTATAATTCTTGGAAATAGCTTAAATATGCATATTTGCAATCAACGCTTAAATATGCATATTTGCAACCATCAATGAAGAAAGCATAACCTAAACCCACAATAAAATCCTTGAATTTAGACTGATCGGAATTGCGTCACTTGCAGCGTGTCAATTATTTTTCAAGTAATGACTTTAGTTTCTGAAGGTAATGACAACTGAATAAAATAAACATTTTCAATTTTAATTGTTTTCGTAAAAGTTTTATTTAATTTTTTCAGCAGATGGCATCAGGAACGTAAAAAATTATCGGATTTGAGCCAAAGTGGTGTAGTTTTTTTTTCAGAAAATTAAAAAAATTTCCAAACAGAGAACATTTTGAAACCTGAAAGTTCAAAATCATAACCCAAGTATGAACTACGCATTTGTGCCAAGTTACGAGTCAAACAATGTCTAGTTTATGAGTCTATAAGGAACATACACATACACGCAAAACTTCATTTTTATTATTATTATAGATTTAACTACAAAGATAATTTAATCAATCACCTTATTTGTTGTACAGAAATTAAACCCCGATTAGCTTCAGAATATTAAATTTAACACTTATTTCTTTGGTATTTTGAAGTAAAAACTACAATTTATTGAAAGCAATGATAAACTCTGATCTAATAAAAGTTAAAAAATGGTTTCAACAATTACTTGGACTTAATTATAAATAGTGATAAAACTAAATATATAAATTTTAATATGATCGCTGGTCATGCAGAAGATTTAACTCCTTAAATATCATATTTTATGCCAAGGAAATGTTTCAAATTGTGAATGTCCTCTTATAAACTGAATATAAAATATAAAATATCTTGGACTATATGTGGATGAAACATTTAAATGGAAATTACATGTAAAAAAGGTAAATGATAAGCTACGTTTTGGTATTTATGCATTTTATTACTTAAAAAATAATATCAGTAAAACATTATTAAAACAATTATATATTGCGTTTATACAATCAATAATACAATACGGCATAACCTAATGGGGTGGTGACCACCTAAATAATATCAGACCTTTAATAAACACTCAATCCAGATTGATTCGAATGTAAAACTGTGAACCAGAAAATTTTGATAACCCGATTTTAACTATAAGAAAATTATACGTATACAATAGTATTCTATATTTATATAAAAACAGATCATTTTGCACCCTTAAAGACCCTGCAAACTACAATTTAAGAAATGCCACTATTTACAATATACCTAAAGCAAATAAAGAAATCTTCCACAAAAGCTTTATGTATTTAGCACCCAAATTTTTTTAACTCTCTTCCTGAACAAACAGTAAGTTTAACTCATAAGAATACATTTAAAAAAGAAGTCACATCTTAAATATTGATGTCGAGATTCTTTTCAAATCTGTGATATAATTTTTAAAAAATAAATTATAACACGTCCTGTCAACTAAATTATATATACATTGTTATTTGTTTTGTAAAACCAATAGTGAAGTTATGTATTTTATCGTTCTGTGATATGTTTGTGTATTTCGTGTGTCCGATCTTTTGCCAGATTTTGTTAGTTGTTAGTTTTTTTTGTTTTGTTCCCCTTTTGTTTGGGTATAATCTGAAATGTTGCATTAAATTTTCCTTGATAATTTCGATTGTATAATTTTATGTGTTGTCTGGCAGGGCCCGGGGGCCCCTTGGCAACCAATGTATTCTGTTTTAAAAATAAAGTTTCTTTTTCTTCTTCTTGTAAAAATTTAAATAATAAAAATGTACTAAATACAAAATAATTGCACAAAAATTAGTTTTTAAGAAATTAGTGGATTCAATAACAGGTTTGGAATAAGTATTAACAAAATATTTCAAGAAAGTATAAAAAACATAATAATAATTCGAAGATTCCATCGAATCTTAAGTAATCTTAAAGTAGCTATATTGTCTGTTAGGAGTAAAACTGAACCAATATTGTTATTAAATTTGTTTAGTTCACCTAATATCGTGTTTTTTTTAATTTATCATATGAAAAAAATACGATTCATCAATAAAATTGCGAAATTAGGCCATTACTTACTTTAAATTAGCATAATCTCGTATTTGTGTCTAAACTTTTGCATCATACAAATTTTTATTTTGTGAAAAAAATTATTGCTATAGCAAATCAAACAATTATGTTTCAATTATAGATTTTCAAAATATATTCTTAATATGTTTGGGGTTTTTTTTGTAATTCTACTATCAAAATTCTAAATTTTACAGCTAAATGAAGTCATTGTCTAAACTTTTGCATCGCAGTGTGTTAGTATCACATTCTGCATGAACATCAGAATGACCGCATTCTTTCAAATGGATTTCCATAATTCATTATACTAGTATTGCCTTGTGACATCTCAAATGTTGTGAAAGTGGTCCAGGGGAATTATTGCACCATCATCAAGAACGTGGGAAGTACTTTGCTGGGCACAAGGGGATTTCCTGAAAAGTGTCATTTTTCAGAAAAAGGGTAGGAAATTGATTACAGTCAACAAAAATATGATAAGGGGTCTTTTACGTATTAAAATGAGTACCAACTTTAAACAATCCAAGGGCAACACACAATTTTTTTATATAAAATTTTTTACCACCTTCAAAATACCCCAGATTCAATTTTAAAAAAAATAAGTTGCATTATTTGTTGAGATATAAGCATTCAAAGTTGAACGTCCAAAATGTTAATAAAGTTTCACAAACTTTTATTCATACCTCCACAAATAAAATGATTTAAACAAAAAAAATTCCTTTTCATTTATAATATTCCAAACACAATTAACACAAGTTTTTTCATTATATTTTCATTTTATGTATTTTTTTTTATTTCAATTTAAATTTAAAAGAAATAAAACATGAATAGCAACCCCAATTTTTGTTTAGTAGATCAAATAAAACAAAATCCCAAATTTTTAAATTCAACAACAATTATTTACCGAGTTATTGTAAAAAACAGAAAATAACGAGTTTTAGGGACCTTGTAAAAAATAACTTGGCAAATATGATCATAACTTGATTTATCGTTTGGTGGTTGAAAAGCGTTTATTGGTAAATGTTTATTGAATTTATTGATGCCTGTCAAATGCCTAAAAATATTTTCTTATTTCAAGGGCATACAATGTATTTTTTATGTTTTGTGTGTGTAATAAAGATTAAATTATATAGATTACTATATTTCTAAACGCATAATGTTTTTTTCCAATACAATTTCAAAAAGTGTGTTTCATCTTAACTAAATAGCCATAAATATTATTAGAATTTGTTTTTGATATATTTTATTGTTGCCAACATTGATTAAAATAAAAGTGCCTACTGCCTCTGTTTTAAATCATTGCCAAATCATTCTGCGTATTCCTTTAAGGTCGTAACCCTCGTTGATTAATATTGTAAATTACCATACCCATGTAAATAATCATGTAATATATTCATATGTATATCTCTATATTAAAAAAAGGAAGCTCTTTTAAAATGTCCGGAGCTATAACAGCATGAAATATTCATCTTAGAACACCATTCTTTTCTGGTATGTGTGTGTCCCGTATACCTCGATGCTTTTTTTTCAAATTTCCAATTAGGTTTTTAATTAAAAATTATAATAAGTTTGACGAAATCGAAATCATGGTTATTTTCTGAATAACACCACGGTAAAAAAGAAGCTGCCGCAGCTCAGTCTGCGAGAAATACGTCATTTGAGGTGTTATATTTATGTTCTTTTTAAAGAAGTTCTTTTTACAAAAGATGCTTTACACGTGGTAGAATCCGGGCAAATATAAATAAAATACATAATAACGAACGTAAAATAAAAAAATCCGATCGGAAATATCATTTTTTTCTTTTATTTTCAGTACTGATAAAAAAATTACACGTTGTTAAATCTTCCTCGGTAAGAATGCGTCCTTTTGTCTGCGATTTTGTATCTTTTTTTTTCTTCTTTACTATTGCTCCTTTGTATTTGATTTTTTTGATTTTTTATTTATCCTGAAAAATGTATTCTTATATATGCGAATAAAATAAACTTTGCACAATCGAATATGTTACATATTCCTTGTTGTTTTTCTAGAAAGTTTTTGAAGATGTTTTTATTATGTAAGTATCAAGATATGAACATGTTAATCACTTTGCAAATTTAGAATTTTTCCTCTTGTTAAACATTGTTTTATGATGTGTTGTATAGCCAACATATTAAGCGAAATATTTTTTTTTATTTATATTATTTATTCGTTGTGAGATGCGTTTTTGCAAGGATCTCCCTACGTGTTACGTTTCACCATTTTTTGTTTACGTAAATGATATTGTTTTTATCTTTATGTATCTGTCCATGGTCTACTCAACTTTAAGGTCACAGAAGCTCTTTGGACGCCACGCCATCTGACCGGTTCGGAATGTAAGCAATTTCAAAGAAAAAGTTCGAAACCTATTTGCGCATGACCAATTTTATATACTTATCTGGTTGCGAACAGGTTTGTTTCTCACTTTCGGAGCAGCCAACAACCTGAACCTGAAAAAAACTTAAACGAAAAATTTTTTGGGTGGAAAAGTTTAGGAAGAAAAAAATAACTAATTTCAATTAACACTATATTTTGTATTTTTAAAAGGCTGAAATAAAAATTATCGGAAATATGCTTTGCATAAAAAAATAATAAAAAATAAAGCTGGTCTCATAGTGCAAGTGCCGAAAAATTGGGCTTTTAAAATGCTGTTTACATAGGCGTTAATCCCATATTCTAATTTTACGAAATGTTGTATTTTAAAGATAAAGGAATCAGGCGATTTTAAATTATTACCAAATTTTTCGCATAGGGCGTGTTAGTTAATTGGTGATTTATAATTAAGTTTTGTTTTCATTAATTTTTATTCGTTTGTATCTATGTAACATATATTTTCCTTTTCAGGGCGTGTTAGTAATTAATGTTCTATAATTAAGTTTCATTTGCATTAATTTTTATTCGTGCGGAAATGTGTGAATAGTACACTGTTAAAAATTTGGTGCTAGGTTTCACCATGATATTGGTTGGTTTCACCATGATATTGGTCCCTAGTAGCTGCAAAGGCTGAATGGTGAAATGTTTAACCTATTTTTTGGTGTTTGGTTGAACCATTTTTCTGGATTTGGAAACAAAAAGCTGAGAAATGGTTCAAACGAATACCAAAAATATGGTGGAACGTTTCACCATTCAGCCGTTGCAGCTACTAGGAACCAATATCATGGTGAAACCAAGCACAAAATTTTTAACAGTGTATGTTGAATGCGACTTCAACTTTGAAATGGTGATATCTCAGGAATAGTTATTCGTTACAAAAAAGTATTGATTTTTTTTTGTAGACAGTTGCATGATCTATAACTTTGTATAAGCTATTTTTATGATAAACCTTACCGTTTACGAGAAAAATGCAAAAAACGAAACTTGCGACCTTTGACTTGAAATAGTTTATTACTTAAAAAAGTAATACAACTGAAAAATTTTAGAATAATTTATGAAAAAACTATTTAAAATCTTCCGCTCACATCCCTTAAAAATTTAGCGAGTATTAACTGAGAAAAAAACAAGAAGTTCATAAAAGAACTAAAATAGCCTACTTTCCTGTTACTTAAATACTTACTGAAGTTCTAATCGGGAAAAAACTAGGTTCCTAACAGTAAATATCAACAACAACCGTTTCTACACTAGATTTATACACATTAGAAAAAAATCGAAACACAGTATCCAGCTATAATTTAAACTTCTAAAAGCCAAAATCAACTATTTTCCTTAATATTCAGATAATTAAGTAAGTTTCCATATAAATTAAGTTAATATTATTTATCGTCTGCTCGATTTATATGTAGTTCGAAGAATAATTAAATATTTATTAATAACAAAAGTAATGAAACTACTCCAAACTGCATTAAAAAAATAAGAAATGTAAATTAAAACTAAGCATAATTGTATGCAGAAATATGCCTTGCCGCTTTCTTGGTAAACAATTAATGAACAATCAAAGAATCAAATTGTGCTACATTTTAGACGTCATTCCAAACTGATTCATGAAAATATTATTTTGCTTCAAATATATTTAAATAAATAAAGTTTCTCATGTCATTGTTGATTTGGCAACAGTGATTTAAATGACTCAAAATTGAATTCCAATGCTAATGCAATGGGAAATTCACCGACGGATAGTAGATTTATGTCCGTCCGGACGTACAGACAGACGGACAGAAAAGTATGAAAGTTGGGTATCTGAGGTCATAGCTTTCTAACAAAAAAAGAATTTTTAAGATCGGATGGATAGAACCGATTTTGGAAGGGGGGTACGGACGGACAGACAGACAGACGGACATCGACCGCATGTCAATACCTACTTTTTCATTTTTTAATTCTTTCGAATTAAAAAAAAGAAAAGTAGGCTAAAAATGAAAGTAGAACACCAAATGCCTTTGCATAAAATCACGGGGGGGGGGGGGGAGGCGCCACTGCGTCATTTAACACCTTCAACGTGCGCTGCGTAAGTTAATTTATAATGCGTAATTAATTTATGTTTTGTAATTTTAATAATGTGACATTCTTTAATCCAGTGATGTGCGAGCTTGCTCGCCTAGGGGTGCCAGCCCCTAGGTATCCAAATAATCATATTCGTAAATATGTGCTTTGTGTATAATCTTGTTTGTTAATCTGGTTGTAACTAATCGCATTTAAAAATCTGTTCGGTATAAGTAATCGTGTATGTGATTTAATTTTAAATTAAAACGTTTCCTCTTCTAGTCTTCTTTTATTTCTGAAATTTAAAATCCAAAAATGGTTTAAAAAAACACATCCAAAAAATCACAATATTGCTCAAAACATCTCAATACTTTAATATCTCAGCAAATAATGCAAAACAAATAATTCTTTTTTATACCTGGGGTATTTTGAAGGTGCTGAACATTTTTATGAAAAAACAATTGTTGCCTTTGGAATTTTCTAAATTGGTACTCATTTTATATGCAGACGACCTTATACAATTTTTGATGCAGGTAATCAATTTCTTACGCTTTTTTCTGAAAAATGACCCTTTCGCAAAATTCTTTGGTCAATAGCAGCCGAGTAAGAGGGGTGGAGCGTTTTTTTCCCCAGCTGTACATTTCATGAGGTTTATCCAATATTGCTTATTATTGGGGACTCCATGTTTGTTATTCATTGAGGCATAGCTTTGAGTCGCAAAGTAGCAAATTTTAGTTGGGCATCTTAATAATGACAAGGGGTGGTTCAGTTGCGTGTGCAGTGAAACTTTTCGGCCTCTTCCTCCTTGTTTCCTTCCAAAATTATTATTTAAATATATTAGTGAAAAACCAATATCATATTTTTTGTCAGCATAAAATTTCTTTAATTTGATACAAACTCTACTTATTATGCTTTATTGTGATAGTTAAAAAAATGACGTTATTTTCCAGATGGCGGCCAAAAAAAACGTATTTTGAGTGGCAGTACGGGTTGCGATTTTTTAGTATGTTTATTAGAAGAATGTTACCAACCATTTGCAACAAGAATAGTTTTGTTTGGGCCGGGTCGTTATGTTACATATTTTAAAATACTTAACATTATGAATTGATTTTTTAATCTTTAAAAATATAATTATTTTTGGCTTTTGGAGAATTTTCAAGTAGATTAGCTCCTTCTTAATTTTCTCCACTGGGTAACTTTTTATCCTCTTGGAAAACGTTTTATTTACCTTTTTTTTAACATCTTCACACTCAGTTTTCTGAGTGTGACATATTTTGTTCTTTTCTTTTACAACAAGAAATTTAATCTTGCTATTTAAATTAAATCTTTATGTCTTTAAAAATTTCATTGAATTATTGTATATTTTTTTAATTTAAAAACAACAAATTTAAAATTATGACGGACCGGTCAACTCTCAGCGTTTTTTGGAATTAGTATTTATCTTTCATTTCGTTTGATTTGTTACTAAAATATTGCTTCTGTTCATTGACAAGGCTTTTAATTCTGGTTTTCCCCGGTCCCACCATGCAGTTAATCCTGTTTCTTTTAAAGAAAGAAGTGTTTTTTTCCCTTTTGATTTTGTATTTTGAAATATTTGTATCAATTTTTTTGATTGGGAATTTTTTTTTAAAGATTTTTTAAAGTTTGTAATAAGGGTGTCTTGCCAATTAATATTATATTGTTTTCATAAATCTTACCAAAAGCTATTTAAAATTTATGAACTTATTATAACTATTGATTATTATTTTTCTAAATATGACACATGAAAAAAGAGTATTTTAAAAAAAGTTACTAAGTTAAAAAATGTTCTATCAATCTATTATTTGTATTTTTTTTAATTATAAAATATATAATGGTCATTTCATAAAATTATTTTCGAACCTTTTCTATTATAAAATCTGCCTTTCAGTTCTTGTACATGGAAAAGAAATGGGCCTGGCATAAGCCTTTGTGCCGTTGTTCTTGTAAATTTTTCATTGAGTTTCAATAAATGATGGGAGTGGGTGGCACTTGGACCTTTTTCGTGCCTCGGGAGAATTCACGGCATGGCATGACACAACTTATGGTTGAGATATTACCAGTTGGCCCCGTCTGGGTGTGGAACAAGAATAGTTTATGGACAATTAGTTCCATCCCTAGCTCTATTTCGACTGTTCTATTTTTCGAGCTGTAAGTGAAAATATTGGACTTTTTACATTCGGGCGGAATTTGTCTGATTTTCAGCCTGCTGTTCCAACCGAACTATTTCTGTTATGTTTTTTGTTGAAAAATCATACTTTTAGTGCAGAAGGAAAAATAAAGGTGGTAAAATTTTGGGATTTTTAGATTTTTTTTAATGTTCTCATACCAGAATTTGTTCACAAAGTTGATATTCGAATTCAACACCCTCGAAAACATATAAAACCTTTGACAAAAAAATCTTCGTTTTTTTTCCTGAAACGCCCCTTTTCGACTTCCTGGTTACTGGACTACTAAATAAAAGTGGAAGGTATTATAATCAGGACGTCCGTCTGCCTGTGTCTCTGTCTGTCGCCCAATTTCAAAGCCCAAACTACAAATGCTACAGGCAATTGTGACACGTCAACAAATTCGGCGCATCGAAATTGGAATACATTGAAAATCTCAGATAAGAATTAGAAATACTTCAATTAGTAAAAAAAACTATAAAATTTAATGTTCTTTTAAAAGCATAGCCAT
Source organism: Oedothorax gibbosus (assembly GCA_019343175.1). Lineage (NCBI taxonomy): Eukaryota > Metazoa > Arthropoda > Arachnida > Araneae > Linyphiidae > Oedothorax > Oedothorax gibbosus. The sequence goes on along the minus strand of JAFNEN010001126.1, from coordinate 82,474 downwards.
TTTTATTAGAATAAAATCACCATTGTCATTCACAACAATTGCTAGAGAAGCTTTATTTTTAAAAAATACTAAATTAAAAGAAATTTATTTTTGCGACATAAATCAGTTGGAAATGAAGTCAAATATATTTCACAAAGAAATTCTTTTATTGTATGTTGATATGAAATGTTTTGCTTCTATTTAAAAGCGAGAAATATTATATATATAAATCGTTGAATATAAATTAATTTTAGCAAACGATAAGAAATAATTATTGAATTTTCGAAAGAAATAAGTGAAACTAGCCTATTTTATCGTGTAAATGTATAATATGGAATTAATACTGGGTTTGGCGCCTTTTTCCCCATAACAAAATATGGCGTGGAAGCGGGTTAAGTGGCAGATTCTGTTACAAACCAACTTTGTTTAGTTTAACAATTCAAAATATTAGGAAATACAGTGTTACCCGGTTATAGCGTCGTTCAAGGAACCGGGATATTTATGACGTTAAAAACGATTAACGTTATAAACAAGGTTGCATATAATGTGTAGTAAATCATATGAAATATGTATTATATGTGCGCATAATCCTTAGTTAAAGTTAAAATAACATATATTGAATAAATTTTAAACTTATGTGATATTAGTAGTAGTTAAATTACCCTTCTTCGTGAATAACATTTCTTAGGCGGAAATGAATTTTATATTTGACGACTTTTTGCCTCATTTTGCGAATAAAATAATTTAAATAGTGAAAACGAATTAAATAAAAACCTATAAGATGAATACCATATTTTATAAAGCATTTTGTGCATCATATAAATTATAAATGTATATTTTGTAACCTTATATATAATCTATAATAATAAAAGAAAGAGTCTGTGTGTGTGTCTGTCTTCGGATCGTAAAAGACCTACTTATACTGCCCTCAGAAATTCGAAATTTTTAAGATAGATTCCCTTTAATACCAATGTGTGCACCTGAGGCTTAGTTTTTTCATATTTGTTCCATTTTTAGAGAAAATTCGAATTTTCTGAAAAAATACACCACTTTCGCTCAAATCCGATCATTTTTTCTCTTCCCTGATGCCATCGGCTGAAAAAATTAAATAAAACTTTTAAAGAAAACATTTAAAATTCAAATGTTTTTATTCTTTTGCCATTACTTTTAGAAAGAAATCGACTAGAAAGTTATCGACTAGAAACTAAATTCATTATTTGAAAAATAATTGACATGTTTCAAGTGACGTAATTCCGCCAGTCTCCATTCCCGGATTTTATTGTGGGTTTATTTGATGATTTTTTAATTGATTTTTCTGTTGACTGCATGTATGCATATTTAAGCAATAAATGTATAGTTTAGCTATTACTGAACTATGATGGTTAACAAAGGCCATCGCACTAGAGCTATTAGTGCTTTATGTCTTTATTTTTTCGCCAAATACGTTGCCAAACTCGCCAAATTATTACTTAAAATTCGCCAAATAGGCAATTTCTTTTATAAATAATTTATAAGCTGGTCGGTTGTTCGAAGGTCATTGTGTTAGAATTGTATAATGGGTGTGGGTAGCTATATCTATTTTCTCGCCAAATTATTTCCCAAAACGCGCCAAATGAGCTAAAAGGTTTTATGTATTTATGAGGGAATTGTGATGACATTTATGAGTGCATTTTATAGCGTATTTTTCATTTTGGAATTTTAAGGCAATGAAACGGGATTTTATAATTTATAACGAGCGAAAACAATAATAAGTTTATGATCCTATAACAGGGTATATGGTACACATATTTGGAATCTATTTGATATTTTTTTATTCCGTGCGAAGAACGGGTATAAATTTGCTAGTGAATAATATATGAGAAGTTAATTAAAATTGTAGATATGGGCAAGACATTATAACATTAATGTATGTGGGCAATTCAATTAAAAGAACAAATATGGCGCTATAAACGAGTTGTTGTTGTTACCCAGTTTGACTGTGTATTGATGCATTCGATAAAAAAAAATGTATATGCTTTTTTTCTGTAGCTTACCTGAAAAGGACGGTAATTGTAGAAGTAACAACACCTTCTCCTTTTCCAACCGTGAGGTCGCCAAGAACTGGGTTATATGGCGAAGACGCGGCGAAGACCAAGCTCCTTAATTGGTTTGTGGGTCTCCGAAAAAACGGAACTCAAACCATCAAGTGGGGATACGACCTGCCCAGGATTACCACTGCTCTTTTTCTCTCCGATCGAGACTTTTTCAAGTTGGGTAACAGAACCATGGATGAAATGAACTATGAGCTGACTATCCAACTCCTTTCAAAAATTACGGGGTATTAATATATTTCTTAATTAAAATTGTGAATTTCTGGAAATTCACATTAATTAATCCAAGTTAATGTGTGTACTGTAAACAGTACACAAATCAACTTGGGTTAATTAATATAAATTTCCGGCTGATTTTGAATACAGCCGATAATGATTTAAATCTTATTTCAGCCTTTCTCTACTTTTCTATTTTTTAAAAATAATTCTTAGTCAAATTGTTAAAAAAAAAAATCGTCAGGTTCCATTTTGACACAAATTAAGGTGTGCATATGCGTAGAGACTAGGTCTTTGTGTACGCACATCTTGACTTGAAGTTTTTGTTCCTCTTCTTTGCTCGGTTCCCTGTGCTTGCGCGATAAACATATCTTTGCTCTATTTCTTTCATAAGGTGAGAAATTTTTATTTCTTCGTTCATGGCTGGATCCACTATTCAGCGTAATGAGTGAGAGAACGCATTGGTTGTTGGAAACTGACGTTTCACCTGGTTCCTGAGCTCTTGACGATAAGTTTCTTCTGCACGGCATTTTAAATCTTCAGTTTTACCAAACGTATCTTTGAACCGACTTTGGAAGGTTTTCCAATTGATAAAAAGTTTTCATTATTTTAAAAATGGAGAATGTAACTTAATATCTCGGTAAATTGTGTGTGAAGATGGTAGGAGTCACTATAGCGGGAAATTGTGGAGATGGCTCAGTATATATCATGGCTTTGATTCCGTCAAGGTAATTTTCAATTCGGGGTAAGTATGCATTTTGCAATTCGAACTGTGGACTCAAGTCTGCGGGTTTTTCGGAAATCCACTTCTTACCCGGTGCCTCTACCAAGAAAGTCCGTCAGTTATAAAGCAGGTTATAAGAACAAGCACTTTAAACATAGTAACGCTTGTTACAGCTGAACTCGTAGGCTAGGTCAGGGTTTTACTGGTTTGGGTCCGTTTACATTGTTTATAAACAAACATTTTGTTCAAAGCAGTTAACATTACTAATATCACGCTATCTATAAAATTTGCACAGCCGTAGTCACTTGAAGCGGCGGGACCTCTCCCTCTACATTCCCGCGCTGATGGTCGCCTGCGTGGACCCGAGGAACTTCCACGGTCGAGACTTGGTCGCGGAATTGCGCTCGAACATCGAGTCGAACAACGGAACGGGCAGCCCCTTCGAACTGCTTGTTCTGTGCAAAGCCGGCGACGAGATGAGCGACAGAGACGTTCAGAGGATAGCGGCAATTTTGACTCCCAGCACAGACCATTTTGGACAGGTTAGTTTATTGCTCCAGATACGTACAGCTCTAAGTAAAAACGCATAACTTGATTAAAAAACGCATTATTTGCTTGAAATTTTTCGAGAAACAACGATTGGGATGTCGGTTCTATCCATTTTCTCCATAATGTATGTTATAGTTTCCACGACCCTCTGATGAAATCTTTAGTGTTGATTTAGCGAGGCGCAGAGGCTCTATAAGTACATGCTCAGGCAAAAGACGAAATGCTTCCAGTTAAAGAAATCCTTTGAAAAAATTGTCAGGCTATAATTTTAATATTATTTATATTTAAAATTAAAGCAACATAAAACATATCTGAAGCTGTTTACCCGAAGTAAACTCGTTGGTAATGTTAATGAAAGTAACTTAGGGTTGAGTTCGAGTTGAATTGTTAATGCAATTGCTAAATTACATCCATTCGCCTGTACCTTAACAGTTTTACTGACATTGGATGAGTGTGTTTGCATTTTAATGTTTCAACAGTTGACATTTTTTCGCAGACAACCAAGCGATGGCCACCCTGGCGCTGGCGTGCGCGTCTGCCCAGCCGGGCGTGACTGTGGACGAGAGAACCTTGCTCGACATGGCGCAGGAGCTGAAGAAGAGGCAGTTCAGGAACGGAACCGTCGACAACATCAAGACGACCGCCCTCGTCATTCAGGTGAAGAGCTTAATACCAAACAAATAATGTCTTACTTCCCGCTTTAACTGTATCTACAGTAAAATGGAGAGATATAGAATGATAAACGGCTTGAATCACTCAACTACTAAGGCTGAAGAAGCTTTCCCAAACAAGCTCGGGGACGGAAATTTTGACGTCATAGTTCCGAGTGACGTTGTTCCGAAGATGAAGACAACCTATCTCGAAACCTATTTGGAACCACACGTTCACGGCTGACCACAATTTTAGGGCTCCGAATGCGCCCGAACTGGTTTCTCGATCTTCGGCACTGGGAACAGTGACGTCAAAATTTCCGTCTACGCTCATGTTTGGGAGAGCTTATCTGGCCTTGTTATTGAAGTTGGCCGTTCTTGAATAGGATAGACTGACCATCTAAAAGTAATGAAACGTTTTGGTAGATTCAAGAAACATATGATATCATTGGTAAATTCGAATTATCAATGAGATACTTCACTCCATAACGAAAAGTTTGTGGCACCTGTGAGATATATAGGGGGTCTAAAAATAAAGGTTCCAAAAATATCTATTAAGGTGAAATTGAACAAACTCATGTAATTAATTTAAATAAAAAACTTATTATATAATCTTATGTTATATATTCTTATAATAGCTGCAGACTTTAACATGCCCTCCCTTTTTCACCTTTTTAGACTTTTAACTTAAGCATATTTGTCTAATGATATATTTTAACTTTGAACTCGCCGATTCCAAACGATAGTTTAGGATTATAATGCTATAGGGGGAACTAGGGACATTTGATCCATAAAGATACATGACACAATGCCTTTTTCTCAGCATAGGAAAAGTTTTATGAATTGGAAGTGGTATCACTTTTTTCCTATCATTCAGCTGATCACATAGTGAAAACAACCAACTGAATCACTGCGTACTTGTTTAGCTATACGAAGTAATACGTTTTCATGCACTGAATGTAAATTTTTGGTGCCGTAGGATTTTTCGGTCTACTTTTTTTTGGGTTTACTAGGGACTTCGCCCCTAGGCTCGTAAGCTCGCAGATTGCTGCGCCATCTCACTCGGCTCGCAAGCTCGCACCCTTGGACTGCTGCGCAATCTCACTGGCTCGTAAAGTCGAATTCTTTTATGGCTGTGCAATCTCCGAAGGCTCTCCTGCTCGCTATCGCTCTCCAACCCCGAGAATTGCTGCGCAATTCCCATTGGCCGCTTCGCGGCCGGTTGGTCACCGTAACTTTTCCAACCCAACTTTGCACATGCCCATGCATATTTTACAATCCAGGTCTGTATCTATGACAATATTGGGTGGAGCCTCGGTGACCGTCATGCTAAGGATACATTTGGGCGCACATTCATGTGCAATTATGTAGTGGTCCATATTTGTTATTTAATTGCTAGCACATAATCTTAATTATGTTCACCTGCGAGCGCAGCAAGCCGGTCGCGAAGCGGCCAATGGAAATTGTGCAGAAATTTCTGGGCGTTGGCAAGCGATAACAGCGCGTAGGTAGCCTATAGAGACGTTCTGTCCTGGAAGGTGTTAAATGACGCAGTTGCGCCAAAACAGAACACAGCAGACGATTCCCATTGGCCTCTTCGCAGCCGGCACAGCAAAAACAAAACAAATAGCCCGCTGGCTACCGAAAAGAGCCATTGGCTCGGGACAAAATTTACATTTTTCACCATAGAGGCATAACATAGAGAAATAATCAATGTGCATTTACTCAACGCACTGACCCTAATGATAACAAATAATTGCTGTTCATGTTACATTACTGTTAATATCAATATGCAAAACTGTCTAAATATTAATTCTAAATAGTCCATATAACCACAAAGCAGTATTTTTGAGTTCATGCACATTAAGATTACGTGAAAACACACACAAAATAGATGGAATACAATTTGTGAGATTTTTTACAATTGCTTTTGATCTGAAATGTAAACATAGCAAGCAAATTTAAAACTTCTCATTCACAGTATACATAAATTAGTTTTTAAGAATGTTTAACGAACCAAAACAACTAATTTATAAAATACTGGAATTAAAACTATTAAATTCAATTAAGGACTAATAAAAATTACTTGCATATTGGATGACGGCTTCCGAAGCTTTTTTGACACTGGAATAAAAAAGTTTTGTTTTGAAGATTTGTTTGAATTATCACACAGGAAAGCGAGCGAGCGCAGCAAGCCGGTCGCGAAGCGGCCAATGGGAATTGCGCAGAAATTTCTGGGAGTTGGCAAGCGATAACGAGCAGGGGGCGTAGCCGAAGCCACCGTCCCCACCGTTAAATTTACTTTTTTTTTGTTTACGCAGCGTTCGTTGAAGGTGTTCAATGACGCAGTTGCGCCGAACGGAACACAGCAGACGATTCCCATTCCCATCGCAGCCGGCACAGCAAAAACAAAACCCAAACAAATAAGCTAGCAGTTGGCACGCTGGCTACCGAAGCGAGCCACATTGGCTCGGGACAAAAAAATTTAACGAACCAAAAAACACATTAAAGAAATACTAGAATTAAAATTTTTGATTTCAATTAAGGAATAATAAAAAATTACTTGCAGCTCTTTCTTCAATTGCTGAAAATAAACAATTTGAAACACTTTCTATACAAATTATTTATCCATTTGAAAACAAAACATGCATTTTCATTTCACGTTCAAACGATCGTATTATAACACAGCATATATCGTATGTTATTTTAAAAACCATTAATGAAACAAAACTACGCAAAAATTAGTTTTAATTTTAATTAATATTATATAATTTAATTACTTATTCAACGGACTTACGTAACGGTTTCATCCATGCTCGAATCGAATATTTAATTTGAAAAATTTGTGGACATGAAATCTATACCATTTTACATTCAGTAAAACAATGGACAAGTTGCATGAAACGCGAAATTCATAATATATGTGTTTTTCCGGTACATTAGAAGCTGCAGATTCCGAATGTAAGGTTAAATATTCACAAATATGTTTAATTTCAACAAAAAATGCATTTGAAATTTGCCGAAAATGTACGTCACTGAAAACAGCTCTGACGTCAACTGTTATGTTTTTGGCGATGTTACGATCTATGCTGTAATACACTTTATAAAATAGTAAACATTACAATTTCTGCGAAACCTCATTAAAAGAAGAAGACAATATTATTTGTAACCAGTTCATATCAAGGAAGTTAAACAGCTTATTCCAAGTTTGGTTGTTAGTTAAAATACACACACTAGAGCGCGTATGAGCTATTGCAGATAATCTTTTTAAGAGTTTGATAAGGATGAAAGCACGTTTCACAGTTTCAAAAGCGATACAGTGAAACGTGATACCAAATAACACGCCAAGAACAAAAAAAAAAAGCCAACCGTGACGTCATCTGTTATGCTAAGAGAGGTTTAACAGGAGTGACATATCATTAACTTTAAAAATGAATTTAAAAATAAATACATCTTTAAAACCAGAAATACTTGAGTTTTAGAGGTTTTTTAATATGCTTAATCGAATAAATATGTTTGTGGAAAACGCTGTAATTGTCCATTGGAGAAAATTGGTAAAAATTGTGTCGTAGAGATCAAAAAGTCTGACTGTAAACTAAATAAAAATAAAATTAAATAACCCATAACTTAAAATCCGAGCTGAGAATTTTTCCCCAATTTTTTTAATTTGTTGATCTATAAAATACCTATAAAATACTAAAAATTCAGAAACTTTTGTAAGGCCAATTTTTTTTATATCGAATTTCGGCAAAAAACGCCAGTTTTTAATTTTTAATTAAATTAAAAAACTAATTAGAATTTTTTATAAAAACTGGTTTGACTTGAAACTGAGCCAATTGAGACATTCAGTAAAAAAATTGGAGTTGTTCTATAAAAATTGCGTCGTGCAGATATTAAATATATATATATAATATATATATATATATATATATATATATATATATATATATATATATTATATATATATATATATATATATATATATATATATATATATATATATATATATATATATATATATATATATATATATATATATATATATATATATATATATATATATATATATATATATATATATATATATATATATATATATATATATATATTATATATATATATATATATATATATATATGTACACATAAAACAATTGAAAAAATATATAACATACTAAACACATAATACAAAAAGAGAGAATCTTACCAACTGGCGCTAAAGCTGCCATAATCAGTAAAAAACAAAATAACGAATACAAAAACAAAAAAAGTAAACAAAAAAATGAAAAAATATAAAAAAAGATATGGAAAGAACCAAAAATAGTGGGAAAGGCCATTTCATCAGGAGGTAAAAACCTTACGCCACTATTGAAAAACAATACACTTTTCTGTATTGGGATGGACAAGAGTCAAATAAAAAAATCCCAATTTTACCCCGAAGTGTACTGTGGAATTTCCAGAAGAGAATTAAAAACAAAATCAAAATTAAAAAACAAAATCAAAATTAAAAACATAAAGACAAACTTACATAAAGCAGATGAAGCGAATAGAAAACAACACGAAACTTTGAAGCCAACCGCTTCTCACAAAATCCGAACTAAAAACGTAGGTGAAACATTGACAGTTACAGTGTGGAAATTAAGTGCGGTGAAGGAAAAAAAAATGACTATGAGTAAAAATTTAGTGACGTCACAAAGAAAATTATTGCTGATACTTCTTTATAAATTTTGGAGGGAAATTGTTGTTGATAAGTGTACGATGGAGGTCAAGTTTTTGGGAATTTTTAAAGTTATTGACGTTGCAGATGATATTAATGCGATGTAGGTGATTTATAATGCAATTTCTATAGACTTTAACAGATAGATTAGAATTCCAAGGAATAAGTCGAATAACATCAAAATTAAAGTCATTACGTTTATCATAAATGTTGGTATTGGCAGAGTTATCTGAGATCTGAATTTGTATGTCTAAGAATTGTAATGAAGAAATGGAGCTATTGGTTTTCTTAAGAAGAAGTTCTGATGGGTAAATTTTGTGCCAAAGGTGTGTAAAATCAGGATAATCAAAGACAATCAGGTCATCAACAAATCGGAAGGCAGTGAAGTTTAAAAGAGTGTAGTTTTCTCAAACCAGTGTAAAAATAAATTTGCAAGGATAGTTGAAAAGGAACTACCTTGTGGTATTCCATTAACTTGTTGGTAGATTTGTTCACTATTGTAAATAAAATTACTAAAAATGCAAAAATTAATTAGTTTATTCCAATATTCCTGACTAATATTTAATATACTATTGTAATCATTATAATAAGCAGTGAGGACGTCTTTTAGGTGAAATAAAAGTAGGCTAGAAAATAAATCTTTGAAGTCAAAAGTGTCAACTGAATGAATATTCTTGTTATGCAAGTGTTCTAAAACAGGTTTATTGTTGTTAATAATCCAAGTAAAGCCTTCGCCGATAATAAAATTGTAAAGTTTGTTCAGCAAATTAAAAAAGATATCACCAGGTTTATTGATGTAAGTGTTGGAACCACAGGTTATAAAGCGAAATACTAAAGGGGTTTTGTGGAATTTTGGAGTGATGGTAACATAGGGAAATTTAATGGAGGAGTTATTAATTTTAAAATATTTATTGAAGGCAATAAAGTTTTTACATACACTTTTGTAGTCCAAATTGGAGAGTTTGTATGTGTCGGATGATTTTAGTTCATTGTCAAGAAGAGACAAGTAGAAGTTTTTACAAATGGAAAGCATAATTATTGGAGGCTTTGTCTACTGGAGTTATAATAAAATTATTTTGGATGTGTTTGACAGAAGCTTTTAAGTGTTTTTGGTTGTAGTGGGAGAAATTAAAATTATAAAAGTTGTTATCTATGAAGGTTTGAAAATGTTTAAAAAGTGTCCACTTCCACATAGTGAACTGTTCCAAAGGTGTGTTATACTGGTAAGAAATTTTAAGGATGAAATTGTCAATATTATTAAAAAAGAAAGCTTATATTTATCAATATTTTTATGGAAGATTGGTCTGAATTTAGTGCCTTTTGAAAGGACATCCCTTAATTGTGGACTTCAATTAAATTTAGGTCACCAGTGATGATGTGATTGTGATGATGATCAATGAAATATTTATAATGGCGTGATACCATTAACTGCTGCTGCACAGACCCCCATTATAAAGATTTCATTGACCTCATCACAATCACATCATCAAGTACAATTAGAAAATAAAATTGTAGTTGTGACAAGAATATTATAAGGTCAAAAGTGAACTGAAACGCATTACGAACGATTCGCCTGCGAATGGGCGGAGTTTCGCAGATTTTGTGTTTCCTTATTGAACTTTAACAATTCGTCCGCTCGAAAAAAATATGTCACGCCCTTGAGCATGACCTCGTATGGTTTGGGAAGTTAAATACTGGTTTTCGATAGCGTTCCCAGGGCTGAGTTTAAACCGATCGCTAGCCAACGTGCTCGAATTCGAAGCTTTACGGTTAATTTTCGCCCTTAGTTCCACTGCATAAGTGCATGCGAATAATATCGTTTCCAAATCAATAATACTACATCCAAAAGTTGAACTTATTCATCTCTTTGTTGTTCCTCTCAAGGCTTTAATTGCTACTCGCAGTCTGGAGCGGGACTTTGACCTCGGGTCAGCTGTCCGGTCCCTTCTCGTTGCCCAGAGGGACGATGGGTCCATGGGCTCCTTCCTGGACTCGTACTACGTACTGCCCGTATTCAGCAACTCTACTCTGCTCAACATCACGACCGATCACTGCAAGAGGCCGGAAACCAGTGGTGAGCTCATAGAATTAAGTCCGATTTATCGTGGTTCTCCAAACCAATGTACTTCAAAATTCCTAAATTTAAAAAATGACTTTTTGCGCAGTTGTGGGTTGCAGCACGTGATCGGAATTTACACAAGATAGTAGTAATTATTTTCACAGGTGGGAAAGTTATGTTGTATTTATAGTTTCATTAGATAATCAAAAAGTCGCAAGTCGTTGCAGTAAGCCTAGACAAGCTCCACTTTGGAATCGCGCCAAATTGTTCGCCGAGAGTGTTTGTATGGGCTTACTACAAGGCGATCGATAACTTCACTTGGTAAACAGGTTTTGTATTGGATTTGGTCCAGCAGCATCTCTTTCTTCTTATTAAGGGCGAATGAGCCCGATCGACACGGGTCTCCAAACAAGAGTACATTTGTGTTAACCCCAATAGAAAAAATTATTTTCTCAGCCACATTACTCCGCCTGTATTGAATATTTTTAGCAACGTTTTTTATATATAGTACTTGCACCCATTATTGACAGTGCTCTCAATATGCGACATAAATCAGTTTGAAATGACATCATAATATAATTTCCAATGTGATTCTTTAATTATCCGTATTATTTTTTTAGAAAGAGGAATAATTCGTTCTATTTTTTTTTACTTTTAAAATCTGACGTAATTTTTTATTTACATTTAAGCATGATTAACGAATAATGACGTTTGATGATACTGTGTTTGGCGCTTTTTTTAATGTTGAACACAAATGTTGTGTGGAAGTGGGATAAGTGACATATTCTGCTACAAACCTACTTATTTAAAATACAAAACACTAGCTATCTTGTATCCTTATCATTGTAGAATATGAGGCACTGAATGACTTACAAGGTTCTCGTGGCAGCAGAGTCAGTATCACTTATTCCGTGGTGATTGGGACGGATGTGGACATCAAGAGGACCTGGACCCTCAAGGTCCCGGTCAACAGCTCCCTCTACAGCATCATGGAGACGGTTCAGAATCTGGATTCGAGGCAGCAGTGAGTTTTACATTTGACGATTTTTATTCTGGGTCATTTCATTGTTCATCATCAATCATTTTTCAATGCCACATAATTCAATTTCTATCTTCAATGCTAAGCTTGTTTAAGGACATAAGAAGCACATTTTTCTCATTTGTGACAAATATCCATTTCGAGTATATATACATTTAAAGGAATAAAAAGACAGTCTGAAAAATAATATTTGTACCTCAAAAAATGACCGTTGTATACCATAAAAATTAATATAAATAATATAAAATCGCTGGTTAAAAGGGTTTAATACTTAATTTAACACTATGACAAAGATTTTTATAAAGATAATTTTAAATCTCATGAAATAAAAGTGATTATGGATTTAAAATGTTAACGAAATTATCTATTCTCAACATCATATTTAAAAAAGTTTTTCAAAAAGTGTTTGTTTTATTTTCATCTAATATGAAAAAAAATATAACATTTTTTTTAAAAGTATATACAAAAACTTTATACTTAGCTTATATGTAAAATATTCTCAAGAATGGTTTTAATAAAAATACACGGTAAACCTCTTTGTTCTGTAATGTGTAAAATGTTCCAGGGTGGAGTACAACGTGGTCGACGGGAAGCCGTTCGTCTCTTCCGTGATGGGCATCCAGGACGACGTGGAGACGGGCTTCTACTGGTTCACCTTCCTCCGCAAGCACAACGCGGAGGACTCTATGCTGGTGGAGGACAGTGAGTACAGACATCGACTTTTTATTATAATGCGTGCCTACATTTGGAATTACAAATTTGTGGTGGGGATTTAAGTGTTATTGCTAAATATTTCACTTCTGGTTATCTGTGGCCAGAATAGAAAGCGATTGTTAGTAAAAAAAAGTGTGCTTTAAAGTTTTTAAAGAAATTTGAGATACGTAGCAAATAAAACAATATACGTAGAAAACAATAACATCAAAATTCGTTGGTTGGGGAGGAGGGTCTGCAGGATTTTTATCATTCACTCATATACTTGACATTTTTTCATAAGTTTTAACTAGGGATTAAATCATTCCCTAGTGCATGATCAATATAGCTAGTGCCCGCATAGAACCAAATGTTAGATGCATAAAAGGAAACATTGGTTTTGCATCAACCTTAAAGACTGGTTTGTTGGTTTGAAGAGTCATTTGTCATGGCCTTCTCAACTTTAATGCCACAGAAGCTCTTTACGTAACGCTGTCCATCCGGCTCGTTTTAGAAAAAAAATACGAAACCTACCCTATAAGACATACATTTTTAGGTTCTCAACAGATTTCTTTCCTCCATTTCCGAGCATCTGATAACCCGAAACAGACCGATTGTGTGACGTCATAGGAAGCTCATCTAGCATTATTAGTTGAGTCGTCAGAGCTTTTACCCAGTTTTATATATACAGAGAGGCTCAAAAGTAGGCTTACAGTTAGTTAGGTACATAGTCATTTATACAGAAACAGTTATTTATACTTTTAAGGGTACAATGTAGTTTGAAAATCAGTAAAAATGATCAAAATATTATTACTTTTATTTTTCTAGAATGTTTAAATACATCTTTTTTTAGGATTCGCAACAAAAATTGTCAAGTTTTGTTCATTTTTTCAAAAGTTACTTACAGTTTAAAGCAACCACGCCTACCTTGTTTACTTTTTTGACAGCTCAAAGACGTCAACCTTTGTGAACTCATGACTTCTATCAAGCAGTCTTGTATTATTTGATTTTTAGATCTTTCGCGGTTACTAACTGTTTGTGGTTGTTTTGTGGAGCTTGTTGTTATTTTGCTGTTCCATGTTGTTTTTGCAAAAGCTTCAAAACATGATCCTGCTCTAAAGATGTTTTAAAATTACTTTTGCTGGTTTTCAACTATTGCCATGAATGCCACAAGCCCTCGTTGGCACAAAACAAAAGGTAGAATGACTAAGAGAAGAAGAGCACATATAGTGAAATTCAAGAAAAAGATTTTCGTCTTCTGAAGTATCATCATTGCCAGGTGGTTTGAGAAACCAGCGATTCGAGCCGGCGATTCGACATACCAAATCTTCAGCATTCTGCATCATCAGCAGAGAGATGTGGAGTGACTTTTTCTCAAAAATGTTTTGAGCAGTGATTGTGGTGCATTAAACGGACTTGAAATTGTTGAACACCAGTCCTATATGCATTTTCTACAAAAGTTGAACTAACTTGCAAACGATGTGACAAAAGTTTGGAACTAGTTCTACGAGTGAAAGAGAAACCGAAACCAAATCTTTTTCGATTAATAATAAAATTGCCAGTGCTTTTTAGCTATTGGCAGAAGCCATGCAGCATTACAAACATTTTCTATGGTTCTCGGTACACAGGCTATGGACAGTAAGACTTTTTCTAAGTGTTCAGACAATTTGTATGCTCAAAATGATGCTGTGAAGAGCAATATATGCTCAAAATGTCAAGAAAAACAGTTCGGAAGGCCCACTTTGAAGCAGTTCCAGACTTGATTGAAGGTGCCATTCTGGACATAAGCATATCCTTTGACGGCAGTTGGCAGAAATAGGGATACACATCAAACTTGGGAGTATGCTGTGTTATCGATTTGCTCAGGGATCTCGTTGTGGACTTTGAAGTTTCTATCTAAGTACTGCCATGTCTGCACGATTGCTGCTTGGGACATGGGCGAAGATAGTGCTGAATTCACTATATGGAAAGAAGGCCATGAAGCAAATTAATCATGATGGTTCTCTAGGGGGCATGGAAGGTGCGTCTGCATTGATTTTGTGGAAACGCTCTGCAAAAGAATGCAACATGCGCTATACTAAAGTGCTATCAGATGGAGACTCCAAAGCGTTACCGAGAAGGTATATGGGGATGATATAGTGCTTCAAAACGAAGAGTGTACCAACCATGTTGCCAAAAGACTTGTAACTGCTCTACGCAAAATTTTGGAGGATTGGAAGGCGAAAAATGTCACTCTTGGGGGAAAAAAAAAGGTAGTTTGACTGCAACAGTGATGAAGAAACTTCAAAGCTATTACAGGAAGGCGATAAAAAAATTCTCCTGACATATTTAAAATGAAGACAGCTATATTTTCCAGTTTACACCATTGTATGTCCACTGAAACTAAGCTCCAACCCACAAAGTGTCCTGTTGGAGAAAAATCGTGGTGCTTTTTGCAGAAAACTATGGCTTTAGGTCAAAAGCCGTCAAGCCATAGAAAAATGAAAGTCACCTTGTCACCATTAGTCGTAGAGAAAATTCTACCTGCTTACCAACGTCTTGCTTTAGATGAAATTTTGTCTCGCTGCATATCAGCAAAAACTCAAAATACAAATGATAGTTTGCATAGTTGCATTTGGCAAAAGTACCCGAAAGGGGTCTCGTTTCAAGGAAAGACTGGAATTGGCTGTCACTTCTGCTGTGAATGAACATAATTTGGGCTACGTTGTTCTTTGGTGTTACAAATGAAGATGTAAATGATAATTATTTGAACTTGGGCCAAAAGCGGGACAATCGTCTAGTAAAACAGAAGAAAATAAACAGTACAGCTGCTTACAAACAAACGAGAAACGCAAAAAAGTACAAAAAATAGCAACTTTAAAAAAAGTTTTTAAAAAATTTATATTTGCAAAACAGTAGACTCTTGAAGTAGACCAATGAACCCCCACAAAATAGTGACCTTTTACAAATACAAATACAAATAAAAAATTTTTTGACCAACAACAGGCCAGAGGCCCAGCAAGGTTGGTCCAAAATAAATCTAATACATTACCAGTTTCCAATGATCGTCAAGTTTCTTCTTAAAACCTTCTACTCTCTTCGAATGCACAACATAATCTGGTAAAGCATTCCACTCAAAGACAACTCTATTGTAAAAATAATGTTTTCTTACCTCCCTTCTAAAGACGATTTATTCAATTTCTGATCTTGTCCTCTGGTCCGGCTATTTAAGGTAAAACGTAAGCCCTCCACGTCTCCCTGTTTTATGAACTTGAATAACTATATTAAATCACCCCTATCTCTCCTGTTTTCCAGGGAATGCATGTTTAAAGATCTTAATCTGTTATCATAATCAATACCAGATAGACCCTTAATCATTTTTGTAGCCCTATGCTGAAATTTGTCAAGCAACTCTATATATTTTCTGAGGAAGGGAGACCAAAACTGAACAGCAAATTCCTGATGTGGCCTTACGAATCCCCTATACAATGGAAAAATATTCTCCTTAGATTTAGAAGTGATACTTTTTCTAATATATCCCAACATTCGATTGGCTTTCTTACTTGCCTCAACACACTGTTTACTCATTTTGAAATCATTGCTCACCAAAACTCCTAAATCTCTAACGAACTCACTATCTGGATATTTCTCCCTCTAAAACATAAGAATGATTAACATTGTTCTTACCCAAATGCAAGAATTGACATTTGTTGGACACTGAACAACATGCCCATTCAGTATTTTTCATAAGATAATTTTGTAACTGCTCGATTTGCTCAATTTACTGTACTCGTCACTTTTAAGTCATCTGCAAAAATACTTAACTTGTTATTCAACCCCCAGCTGATATCATCAATAAACATAATCAATAAAATTGGCCCTAGTACAGAGCCCTGAGGCACTCCACTTACTACCTCATTGCAATCAGAGTACTTACCATTAATGTGAACCCTTTGTTTTCTATTGGTCAACCATTTTTTAATCCAACGGACCACGGAAGTCCCTATCCTAAATCTTTTCAACTTAAATAGCAAAGCTTCACGAGGAACTTTATCAAAAGCCTTTTGGAAATCGATGTAAATAACATCAACCATATTGCCTTTATCAATATCTTCTGTAACAATGTCATAAAATTTTAAAAGAGTAGTTGTACAAGACCTACCTTTTCTAAAGTCATATTGATTATCTGAAAGCAAATTATTAGTTTCCAAAAAAGTCATTATACGCATTTTCAGCAATGTCGTAAAAACTTTACCTAAAACAGATGTAAGACTAACTGGTCTGTAATTACCCGAATCAGATTTAGGCTCTTTCTTGTACAATGGAGTAACATTTGCCAATTTCCAGTCTGCTGGCACCTGTCCAGAAATAAATGATGACCTAAAAATAGTCAGAACTGCACCCCCAACTCTTCTGCACATTCAACTAAAATTTTAGGATAAATATCATCAGGCCCAGGTGCTTTGTTAGGTTTCATAGTTTTTAATAGACGAATAACCTCCTCTTTAGAAAAATCACACTCAATGTCATTCAGTTACTTCCCCTTAAACATGCACATTTTTAAAACCTTTATTAAAACACTAATAAAAAGTTATTCCAAAGATTTGTCATTTTCATGTCCTCATGAATTAACTGTCCTTGACTACCTTTAAATGGTCCAATGGAGTTACCCTGTTTTACATTACCTCTAGCATAAGCAAAAAATCTTTAGGGTTATCATTAATATCCCTAGCTAGATTCTCCTCTAATGCAGATTTGTGTCTTCTACTAAGATTCTTAAACTCTTTTCTTGCTACTCTGTAAGCTTCCTGATCAACCTCTCTACCAGTTTGTTTAGCATTTTTTTAAGCTTTATGCTTTGACCTAAGAGACTTTTTATTATCCTTGGAAAACCACATAGGATACAATTTCCTTTGTGAACTTTTACGCTTGAATTTAACATGCTTTTTTACCACATAATTTAGTTTTTCCTTGAACTCATCCCATAGCTCAAGAATATGCCATATGCTCATCCCATAGCAGAGAATATGCCTTTATCAAGGGCCTAACAGCCCTTTATCAAAAACTCAAGTTGCCAAAATTAACATGTCTGAAACATGGGATGACTCTTACACTATTAATCTGTATAACCTGAAAAGTAATATCAAATTTAATACTATTATGATCACTCTCCCCTAAGTGATCACTGACAATAAGGTTATGAACTCTATTTTCACAGCTACTTAAAACTAAATCCAGAATAGCATTATCTCTAGTACACTCTCTAACTAACTGATACAAAAAGCAATCATCTAAAACATACAGAAAATCTAAACCTGTCCTTTTACAATCACATTATTGTCCCAGTTAATGTTTGGAAAATTGAAATCCCCCACAATAACAACTTCATTTTTGGGACAAATCTCTCTTACGAGGTTATACAGCATGGTATTATGCTCCACATTACTGTTGGGTGGTTTATACACATTACCTATAACCAGATGGTTACCATTCACATTAGTCAACTTAACCCATACAGAGTCAATACTTTGAGTATCACACTTGATGTTTATCTCTATGCAGTTCAAGTCGCTTCTAACATACAACAACACACCACCCCCTTTTTTGTTGAGTCTATCACGCCGGTAAATATTGAAAACTTTAATGGTGAAAAAATCAGGTACATCATCAGTATTTGCCCATCTTTCGGTAATACCAATAATGTCAAGATCCTCCATTGCAATGATTCCCTTCAACTCATCCATCTTGTTTCTAATACTTCTAGCATTGCAATAGAAAACCTTTCAATGTATTTTTCCCACATTTGCTCGGACTGTTGCCCCTGTGAATATTACCTCTACCCGAATTCCCCACTATGGCCCTGGCCACTCCTCCTCGAAACATACCTAGTTTTTTGAAGCAAGACTGTTCATTACTAGCCGGCTTACTTCGTTTACTCTCTTAGTGCTCAAGTGCACTCTATCCCTTGCCATCTACTCTACTTGGCAACCCCAAAAAACAGTAACATTGCCTACCTTTCTCCTAGGAAACATATCTAGAAACTCGACACCCTCCATATCACATACCTCTCTTAAAACCCTGTTCATTGCCAATGCCCTAGCATTCATCCAAGCATTGGACCTCTGCTCCTCCACACTCAACCTGCCCCTCCACTCAGGAAACCTCGGTAACAACCCAAGGACAGTAATGTCCTTCGTGCTACCCTTGACCTCCCTAAGGAGTGTCCTCGTCTCCATTTTAAAATGCACATTTGTGGCTTTACCAACCTCGTTGGTCCGACCCACAAAACTACTTTATTACACTCATTAATTGTCCTCTCTCTTACCACATCAATCACATCGTTAACCCTTGCTAACGGCAAACAACAACGACTCATATTGCGTTTGTTGTTACATACCACATTCCCAATCCCATGTACCATAGAGTCTCCCAGGACTACACCCTTAGTAACATCATCAACTTTAGTATCACTACACTCAGTAACACAACCCAATTCCTCCTCTACCAAGGAATACACATATTCTTTATCATCCACCATCTCTGAACTTTCATCCCCACTTTGTACCAAACCTCGATCATCATTGATTACACCTAAATTAGCTTTCAAAGCTAATAACTCCTCCTCCAATTCCCAAACAGTAGTACAAGCTTTACACGTAAACTCAATCACCGGATTATTAACAACATCTTTATATCCATATACATATGCATCACATAGATTTTCACAGTATTACAAACAAAATATACATACCCCTTGCCCAGATTTCTTCATAACCTTTAAACACTTTGTCATCCCCATGATACACAATACTAAATATTTAACAAACAATAAAGCAAAACAATAAACACAGAACTAAAAGTACACGGATTTGAATCCGCAAAGCTAAACAAGCTGGTAGTCAATACAAACACATCCGTACAAATAGAAAGAAAAAAATAAACACGCAATTAAATAACAAGAAAGAAGCAGACAATAAATGTGCAGACAATAAATGTATAAACAATAAATAAAAGAATGATTAAATAGCAAATAGAAATGAAATATCGCAACGCGTTTCAAAATCCGAACGTAAACAAGAGTCACGCTGGTGGTAAGGCCTAACTATACAAGTGCAAAAGAACCAAAAACAAGTTAAAAGTACAAAAAAAAATTACATAAAATCACTAAATAGCTAAAAGGTAAAATAATAGTAATTAGTATGATGAAAAAAAGAAAAATAAATCAATACAAATGAATTAACTCACGGATCTCGTTCACAGTGCAGCTTTCAAATCCCACCTAGCGGTACAAATGTTATCAAATTTTAATTGTTAATTATGTTTAATTGTTAATAAAGCTAATTGATTTTCTCTGATAATTGGTCTGTCTGTCAACAGTCTACTGTTTTTTTTTCTTTTGCATTGAAACTATGAATAATTTAGTAACAATACATTACATATTCTAAAGCTTTCTTTCTGCCCAACTACGAAAATTATTTTTATTGTTTTGAAACCTTTATATTTTAAATAAATTTGTTAAATAATTATTATCTGTATGATTGTTGCTGAACCAAACACTATAAATAACAATATTGTAATACTACATCATATTTTGCTTATTTTTTATGTGTCAATAAACTTATTTTCATTAGAGAATCATAAAAATGCCATTTTCTCCAATACTAGAAAATGGTCGTTTTGTAAATTTCGAATTGTTCCATCAATTATTAATTAATTTTTTAAAGGTTACAATTATGACTTCCTCAAGTATGTCAAATTATAATTTAGATATGATACTGACGATTTAGTGAATATTTAGCTTTAATTTTTTTTACTTCATGATGATTCTTTTTGAAAACATGAAATTTAAACTTAATTTTACCTAAAAATAAACTTTATATGATTGTTAATGTATCCATTTTCCAATGAAACACATTGAAATTACATAAAACTGTGAAAAAATATAATTTTTTTTCGAAACTAAGACTGTAGATAAAAAATTGGACTTCTAACTATAAAATAAAAAAAAATTTTTTAACTCAATTGTACCCTTAATACAGGTTTAGTTTAGTTTGGTTGAATTATCGTCGCGCTAGAGTTACAGGAGAGTTATTGGCGACATTCATTGTAATTAAGAACCGTAGTCGAAAGTGACAGCTTTATTTATATACTCAATCCCGAAGGTGCTCAAATTGTCTACCTTCGACATTGATGCCTTCCTGCAACCTATCCTCGACACTCTCACACACAGTACGACACAAATTCAAGTTGTCACGATCACGAATGTCCTTAAGAGCATCATCGATGAATTTCTTCAACTGGCGACTGTGGAGAATTTTTCTGGAATAAACGTATCCTTTTCTACTCCGCAGAAGAAGAAATCTATGGGAGTTCCGGGAACGTAGCGGAAACTCAATGCTACCCCGTCTCCCTATCCAATGATTCGGAAAGGTTAGATCCAGTTATCGTGCTCCCCCATGTCGGACCACCAAAAAATAATGCGGTGGGGCACCGTCCTGTTGAAAAAAGAACTCCGCAAAGTTGGGCCGAGCTTGCAGTTGTGGAACTACAACTTGTATCAACATATCCAGATACCTGGGTCCATCAACGGTTCCATCGAAAAAGACAGAACCCACGACACCATCGCAGGATATGCCACCCCACACTGTGACGCCCCTGGCTGATTCAAATGCTTAGTCAAAATGACGTGTGGGTTTTCGTCGGCCGAGTGCACAGAGTTATGTCTGTTGACGTGGCCATACAATTTAAAACAGGCTTCATCTGTCCCCACTATTTTCGAAAGCAGGTCTGGTTGTTCAGTCAATTGATCGCGCATTATCTCACAGAACTGTAATCTGCGGTCAGGATTGTCCTCAAGAAGGTCATGTAACAGTCTTGGCGGTACGGCTTAAGGTTCAGTTGGTGCATCCGGCGTTGTAATGATGCACTCGTAGTCATCAGCTCCCAAGACTCTTGTCGTGTAGACTTCATTGGACTATTTACGAATGTAAGGGCTACATTCATCTCATTTCCCTGTGTCAACGTCGTGCGTGGTCGTCCAGACTTCGGTGCATTGGTGACGGAACTTGTGGTCTAAAACATGTATGTGGTGCGGTAAATCGCTTGAAGGGACGGCTTAGGCAAATTCAACTCATTTTCCCATATCGTACGCACAGTCTCCGCATTTTCGTTCTTCCAGTTGGTCTTAAGGATCCACCGTCGGTGCTGCTCGCTCAGATTTCCAGCCATGGTTTACACTTATAAACAAAATAAAATTTTCCACCAACACAAATTCTTTTATAGTATATTTGGCAGGTGGCGGTATTCGAAGTTACGTCCTCTGGTGACATTATTTGCATATTTCTAGCACATCAAAAAATAAACCGAAGCTTACTCGGAACTAAACCAAACAAAGTCCACTAATCTCCACTCTTTGAATTCGATACGCTGTAGTACGGCCTAGTGTTAGCCAACCAACAAAACTAAACACGTCGACCATGTTAGATACCTGTTCTAAATAACACAAAGTTCTTACCAATGGTACATTTGGGCCGGCATTAACTACTTTTTTGCCACTCTGTATAATACCAAGAAACCAAAGAAAGACCAAACAAAATAAATCGTAAGGGACGCCATATCAATTATACATCATAGAGATTCTACTCAAAAATCACTCTTTGTTTTCCCCCAGGTCCTGTGGATGTGAAGATTGAATCCAACCAGGAACTCATTCTGTGGTACAAATCCGGGCAGTGGAACAAAGCCTGATCTTTTAGAAACACTACTATAAAAATATTTGTGCAAAAAAATATATAAAAAATATTGTAATACCATATGACTACTATAAATACTACCGCATACATACCTGTGAGTTTATTTTTCATTTAAAAAAATGTAGATTTTTAATTAGTAGTTTTTTCCTTACCCCCTCATTTTTAATATATTTTAAAGTGTATAACACTTTATAATGGATATAGTAATGAGACAGTTATAGTATAACAACATTATCGAATTTAAAGAAAATATTTTTATCAATAATAAAAACCTTTTTCAATCAAATTTGGAAATCCATTTCGTGCACTTCGTACATTCCAGTATAATGTACACCATGTCTCAAAATATCTAAAGGCATGCGTTTTTTAAAAAAATCTAGAGTTGAAGTGAAACAACCGATCGGTATTGAATGCGCTTGGAAAGAAAGATCCAAGATGAAGTTATTCAATGTGGACTGACCTTCAAGGCTGATGTGTGAGTTAGTGACGTGTGAGTGAGTGACGATTCCGTATTAAAAGTCAAATAACATCATTTTCAAAGAACTTTTTATAAGGTTTAGAGATTGTATGTTAATCTACATTTAAATGCCCACAATTTGAGACTAGTAAAAAAATTCTCGCACTTATCTATTATCAGTAAATGAGATTGAGTGAGTGACGACAGTAAAAGACTCCCATGATATTTTTAATACTAAAAGTACTGTAAAAACGTTATCACTCATGGATCAAAACAACTGATGGCTGATTTAGAAGCCTCAAGCCTTTAAGAAATGCCAATTTAAATTCGATTTCTTAGTCGTCTAGTAAGTTTTTAATTGAACTTTAAAGCAGTGTTATAGGAGTGACTCTATGACCCAGGGACATTACATACTCATACATTTACATTAAACTATTGATGGTAGAAAAACATCAGATACATTTTCGGAAACTACAGAGCCTAATTAACCATAAATAGTTCCGCCAAAAAGGACTATATATTTAAAACGGCCTTTTATAGGACGTTAAAAGTTGAAAATGCATACATTGACAGTGTGAGGGAGTGACAAATCGGGTATTTAAATGAAATTTTATGTAAGTACATTATTACATAAGTACATTAATTTTATGTTAGTACGTCACAACTTCCTTCAAATCATTGGCGGCTACATTTTATGAAGAGTGTATTTCAAAGCTTGTTTACAGATATGACAAATGCTTTAATCGTCAAGGTTATTTTATGGAGAAATAAGCAGTATTGTACTTTACATTCGGTAAAAAAATCTTTTTTGTATCTTGACCTGTCTTTTTGTTACAGCCCATCGGAGGTTGAAAAAAAAACAGCCCTCGTAGATGCCGAAAGTGCAAAAAAACCGAAAAATGAAAATTTTGAAGTTACTGCAGTTTGCCTGCCCACGGCAGTATGATTCGGTGTATCTTGCGCTATGATAACTTGAGGCAGAAAAACCTAATTTATCATTTGCAACTTTTCAAATAACCAAATTTAAGCCAAAAAAGCAATTAAAAATTCCACTCCCGCCAAGTAACCCTGAAAAAAGTTGCAAGAATGAAGGATGTTGCAACTTTTGCTATTTAAAGCCATGTTAACTTGTTGTAGGGTTGCTATTGTCAATAAAAAAATAAAGAGAAAAAAGTAATAAAAAAGGTTATTGAAGTAGAAGTACATAAACTACTTTTCAAACAATTGAATTAAAATTGAATTTTCAAGACTGTAAATTTCTGCATTTAGTTTGGGATTTGTGCAAAGTATTTTTGCTTGTGTTTTTATTAACCCTTTTTTTAAACTTAAGCATGATTTAACAGTTATTTTGTCAACAGCAGAGTTTTAAAATAATATTTAAAATTAGGTGGACAAATTTAGATTTTGAAATTTTGAAACATTTATTGATGATATTTTTTTAATATATAGAAATCAGGTTTCATTTTATAAGCATTAATATTTTTATGACTAAGAAATACTTTTATTGCGATTAATTTATTCAAACAATGGAGTAGGGATACTTTAAGTACATTTTTAGAAATCACTTTAATACACACTAATATAATAATGAACTATTATTGGTATAAATTATTAATAAACTTATTTACTAGTAAAGATTTTTTATTTATTTATTATATTATCATTTATATAATATTTTGAGTAATTATTGTCTATTATTTATAAAAAAATTAGCACTTTTTTATATGACCTTTATTGATTCTGTGCTTGTCTCAAATGATTTTTTTATTTAAAAAAATCTAGCTGTAACACGTTCTTTTTATTATAAGGCTTTTTTATATATTAATAAAATTTTTAATTTGTTATTAAACTCTTAATATAAAAATATTATGCGCAATAACTCTGGCGTAGTGGTCAGCGTTTATTCTGTAGACCCGGGTTCTATACGGTTCCAGTAGGTCATGAATATACTCAGCTTTTCATTCGATCACCTTCTACCCAATTAGTACTAAGCTTTATTGACTGGAAAGTCAACTGAAGGTCCATTGTCAAACTTGCCACTTGGCATGGACAATCAATATCGCTCGTGTAAGGACAATGGCTATTATGTTTGGGCAAACTTTAATTAGTATGTAAAATATAAAAAATTAATTATAAAATCTCAAAGCATTTCCAATTCAAAATTAATAAAAGTTAAAAATCTATGTTATTAAAACCAACAATTAATTTTTTTACACCGAGTTTTAATATTACTAACCAAATTTAATTTTTTCATATTAATGTTGAAATCAAGGTCTCGCGCTTCATCAAGCCATGAAATATTTTCATCCCATTCTACGTTTCTAGCACAACACCAGCATCGGTTTAAATGTCCAGATCAAAGAGATCCAGACGCATGCGTTTGAAAAAACCTACGATTTGGCGAAAAAACCGGCCGCTATAGCATCGCTTGGCGGTTGCCAAGTTTTGTTGCATTTGTTGCCTTTGTGGCATTTGATGTCGTAGTCAGGACACAGCCAATGCCAAACACAGTTAAACATTCAACAATAGTAGCTGACTTATTCCATTTGTTTTTTATACAAATGTACTGATACTAACATGTAAAAAAAGTATTTTGAGCAAAACTTAAAAAATGAATAAATGGTGTTTTCAGTAGATATAACGATATTTGTAATGCCAAGGACGACGAAAAGTTGCCTAAAATAGGGTCGTTTATTCCCTGTCATTCAGCCAGTAATTCATTTTAACTCTAAGATACTGAGTCTGGCTCCAATTATCAAGTAGTCGATTGTGTGAAACCCGGTTTATCTATGAGGTTTCTTAGCTCTTAAAGTGAAGAATGACCGATTCTTATAAATATTTTGATACCATATCAATTGCAACCATGAATGAATCTCTGAAGGATGGGTAGATAAGCAACGGCAAAGTTCAAACTTGTTTTTATTTCTTGCTACTTACAAGTAACTTTTTGATTCAAGAATATTTTCGTCGAATTTTTTTATTTCTCGGATTGACTTGATTTAAAGTTGTTAAGTTTAGAATGTTATTAAAAATTCCTTTTTATATTTTCTACTTATTAAGGCGTACGTATACACTTGAACTTTTTTTTTTTTAATATTTCACTTAAAATCCAATTTTTTTATATTTGATATAATTCATAAGTGTATGAGGGTGCACGCAAAAATATTTTTTAAAAATTAAAATGTTAATTAATTAATTAGCATTTTATGCCTTAATTAGCATGTTTTTTAAACACTCATAACTTAAAAATTAATTAACTTAGACATATAAAACTACCATGCAAATTAATCCCCAATTGATTATAAAATGCGTGAACCTCAAACCAAGTTTGTGGCTCTTTTAGTTTTTGATTTATAATTTTTTATAAAAAGCAACATTAAAAAAATTCAATTTTTTAGAAAAAAAATTACTTTGACATGAAATATAAAATTAATTTAAAAACCAAATCTTCTTTTTGAGGTTCACGCCCTCCCTCAAATTATGCTACAAGTAAATAAACAATTCGTTCGACAAAATGTTAATTTTAACTTTAGTTATCATTGTTTAAGCAAAGTAACACATGAAGAAAATGAAGTTTTGAGAAAATTGAGTTTAAAGGTTATAAAAGCTTATTTTTATAAAAAAAACATAGTATACTGTACTCACTTTTTTTTACAGGTAGTCAAAACCTGCAGAAGCATATGTAGGTCCTTCTTTTTTGACAATTTTATCTTCCTTCTTTTTTTAAGCCCTCTTAAATGCTTTCGTTGTTGCTTCTGCTTAGGTGTGGATTGACGCAAATTCTCTGAAATTCTTAATTGGTCCCTTTTCGTCACACTTTCAACCATGTAATATCCAGGTGTTATATTCATTCTTCGCATAACTTCAAGTTCTGGCTTTGAACCGTAGTTGAAGTGTAACACCGAATCGTAGGTTGATAACTTCACAATGTCCGCACTGGAAAACTTAGTCTTGGGGCACCTCTTCCATATCATGCTGTGAAAGCTTTCGTTTGTGTTTTGAGTCTTGCCATGAAGGCACTTAGCAAGCATCTCAGGTTTTGTTAATCTCTCATAGATGGGTTGGATAAGTTTAATCAGTTCGAAAGGCAATCCTCCCCTGTGTTTGTAGGTTGTCTGCTTGTTGTTTGCTACGGCCTGTTGATAGGAGCACCAACTGTCTTTTCCTTCGGGGCATTTAGAATGTAAAGGATGATTATCAGTTGCACACAAATGATAAAATGTACTCCATATGGCTTTAGACATAACTTCAACTGATGTTGTATTGTTTCTAAGCGCCATTCCAAAATAATTCTGAATTTTATTTATCTTTGCATCAGTTAGCTTACCTTTGCCTCCGATTCCTTTGTTTTTCTTTTTCAGCTGTCTGAGACCTGTACCCAACCTTTTCTGGTAATGGCCAATAAATTCTTTTTTCAATATTTCTCTTCCCGGATATGGCTGCAATTCGCAAACTGACGAGTAACTTTTACTGTCTCCGTCCCCGTAGAAATTTGTATACTCTAGACCACGGGTGTCCTTAGACCTTAGAAAGATGCGACACGCTCCTGCAGACTCCATACTTGTTGATGATCCATGGTGGTTAATGGAGCAGTTGTGTTCGGCTTCCCATGCTTGATATTCAACACTGGTATGGTCTCTCTTGGACCACCTGCGACATCCAGCACAGTCTTTCGACCAAACTTCAACGTCGATTATTTCACCGGTATCCACTGAAGCTGCCGTCACAACACCATTAAGAGAAGAATACCCTCTTCTTTGCCAGGTTCCGTCGATGGATGCTCCACATTCAGTTGACTCACTACTTGATGTAGGTACCCGGAAAGCAGCGACCCTCATTGATTCATCGGCCATTCGCCTGACAACTTGCAGCAACTCCTTGTTGTGGCAGTTGTATGCTGATTGATTAGGTGGTGGGGGCATATTCATAACACGCATGAAATTGCTGGCTTCTCGGTGACCACATCCAGATTGCCGCATTGCATACACTAGCCGTCTGTTAACTTCATAAAACTGGCCTTGTTTTTTTTTAAGTAGAACAACGTTCACTAACAAAGCCGCAGTTTGTACATCTCAAACTTAGCTCTAAAGAGCAGCCGTTCCTATTTTCAGAATGTTCTTCGATAGTCATGCTTTTCACCAAACAATCAGAGCAGCTTACGTGTACAAATAGTTTCTTCAAACAGTCAAGGTCAATTATAAAAGAAATACCAACTGAGTCACTGTCAGATACCATGCTTTCATCATTGGCAAGTTTGGATTAGGAAGTACACAACTTTTTGGGTTTCGGGGAATTTTCTTCTTCCACTTCTCTTGTTGCTTCTTGTTTAGTGTGCTGATTTCCTGCAAATTTTCTTTTTTACAACCCTTGTTCCTTTTGGAACCCATTTTGAATAACAATCGAAAAATTGCGATTTTCAATTTAGCATGAAACACATGTAAACAATATTTAATTTGAACGCAGTCACAGTTAAAATGGAATTGCAAAAAATATAAAACATTACAAATATTAATTATCTAACATTTTAAAAATAACTGACATTAAAATTCGTTTTTAAAGTAAGTAAATATCTCTAAAATGTATATAGTATCAAACTCATCTGGAAACCGAAACTAACTTTTATAATTTGGTAGATTTTAGAAAAACCTCTGTAACTTTTTAATAGAGTGGAGTACCAGTACAAACTTTACATCATTTTAAAGAGGAAGAATTGGAGATTCTAATGGACTTAACAACAATAAAATGCCTAATTTGGTCATTTTTGGCCTTTTCTAGTGTGTATGTATACCTTAACTAAAACTTAGGGTTAGATTTGTATGAGTATTTTAAAATATAAATCAAGATAAATTTGACTCTAGGGTGGGCCAAAAAAACTCATTTTTTATTTAGAAGTTGTAATAGCGCGAAAAAGTTGCTAATTATAAAGATAAAATAAGGGAAGAAAAAAGTTTCAAAATTGGTTGACATATTCCGGTCGCGCATAGGCCCTAAAGTTTGACAAAATTTGAAAATAAATCATTTTTTCGATTATTTTTTAAAAATTTTAAGTTATATGTTTTCGTAATGTAATAGATTGTAATGTCTTCAAAACGAGCTCAAAAACATTGAGTTTTAATTTGGTTAAGATTAGTTGAAATCTTCCGGTCGCTCATAGGGCCTTAACCAGAAACTTTCCTAAGGATCCCGTGACGAGTTTTACACTGCGTTCAACAGCCTATGCATGTTAACTGGGAATTGCTTCCAAGTAATGTTCAAGTCAGGGATTGAATTACTGTCGATGTGCGATTTGATCTTCTCGTTACTGATTTCTGCCAACAATGATGGAGAAAAAATTCATAGTTCATCCAATTAATTATTTCTGAGTATTCCTGCGCATTGAAGTTGTTTTTTGGTAGCCTGAATGTTCTTACTTTTTTCCTTCTTGCATCTATCTGCCTTGCGTTCAGAATTCTTCGGAAGTCCGATCTCTCTTATATATTTCTTGTCATCTAGAGTCATGGCTAACAGTAAGTGTTCTGGTTAGGAAAAAAACATTTCTTTCGATCACAGTGTCACTAACATCAAGCGAATGTTTTGGGGAATACCTGGTAGATTATATTGCTTGCTAAACAAATTTCGGGACTTTTGTAATGTGTTTACTTGTTTTCATACTAAACCACACTGACATGATTAGGATTTCAATATAAACAAAACTAATTCTTGAATTTCAGGTGAGGGGTTTTCTTCACTTATGCACAATCTGAGAGTTCAATTTGCTTTCGTCAACCACCTCGAATATGATAAGTGCCCAGGATCCCGTACAGCCAAACCTGACGCTAAACAATATATGTGATAGAAGGTTGTTAAGTTCGAGATAACTTACACAGATAGAAGACACAACAACTGCTGATTGAAGATTAATTCACTTGTAGGATTTTATTGATTGCAACTTCAAACAAATATCAATCAAGCTTAATCTTTAGCTTATTTCATTTTAAAGTAAAGTTTACAAAAGTTAAATAAAAATAAACAGCTTGTTTTTAAAATAGTTCTATCATTTAAGTTCTTAAAGTTTTAACAGAACGTCAAGGGTCGGCATTTTCGATAAGCCAACACGTCATCTGCTACGGTCGATCTTGTAACGCCCCTTTTTGCTGCTGCAGGCTCGAGCAAAAGTGTTGCCACCAACATATCCTCGCATGCTCGAGGTTTCAGCAACAACCCCAACTTCTCTCTGAGGTATTCAAATCTTGGCTTGGCTAATGGTTTGGTCAGGATGTCAGCAACCATCTTTTCGGTCGGGCAGTAATGAATTTCTATTTCTTTCTTCTTTACCAAGTATCTGAGATGATGAAGTTTGATGTCCAGATGTTTTATTCGGCCGTTGTACTTCTCACATTCCGTAATTTTGATCACTGATTGATTGTCCTCAAAAGTCTTTATTGGTAGAGTTTGTTTTAATACAATAAATGTATAAACAATAAATAAAAGAATGATTAAATAGCAAATAGAAATGTAAATATCGCAACGCGTTTCAAAATCCGAACGTAAACAAAAGCACGCTGGTGGTAAGGCCTAACTATACAAGTGCAAAAGTCCCCCAAAACAAGTAAAAAGTACAAAAAAAATGTACATAAAATCACTAAATAGCTAAAAGGTAAAATAATTGTAATTAGTATGATGTAAAAAAAGCAAAATAAATCAATACAAATTAATTAACTCACGGATCTCGTTCACAGTGCAGCTTTCAAATCGCCACCTAGCGGCACAAATGTTATCAAATTTTAATTGTTAATAAAGCTAATTGATTTTTCTCTGATAATTGGTCTGTCTGTCAACAGTCTATTGTTTTTTTTCTTTGGCATTGACACTATGAATAATTTAGTAACAATACATTACATATACTAAAGCTTCCCTACTAAAAATGACCCATACAGATCAGTACAAAAACTTTCCGACATCAATACAACTCTATTGATTTCTATAGATGCACCTACCGATATCGGTACAGGCTACTGATCTCTATTGATATCGGTACGCTACTGATTTTATTCTCTACTGATATCAATACAGATCCATAGACATCAATACAAGAGATATCAGTAGAATACCTATCTCTATGGATATCCATAGACTTTTACCGACATCAATAGGAATGTGGTCAGTAGGATTCCGGTTCTTATGGATATCCAAAGAACTCTACAGATATCAATAGACTTGTGATCAATGGGATTTCGATATCAATGGATACCTATAGACCTTTACAAATATCAATAGGAGTCTGATCAATAGGATCTTAATTGAGTATTTGGGTACTAGTGGTTTCAGTTTTAATCACTTTCTTTTAACGTTGTTTTTTTTTTAATCCCACAGTTGTTTAAGTTTAAACCTACAAACATTTTTAAACTACTCCCCTATTCCACTTTTAAGCCCCCTCCTTTATTGAAAATAAGTAACAAATAATTGTAGAATATATCTTCTACTAAGTATTTTTTTATTAAATTTTTTTTATTATTATTATAAGTGTGGTTGAAAGGGGTCTAAAGTAAATACTCTGCCATTTTCAATAATCATAACTTTCGAATAAAAAAATACTTTTTTTAAGCAATGCAAGTAGAAAAAATACAAATACAAATTTTAAAACAATTAAATCGGTTGAGTGACAGATTATTTAACCTGCCCCTCTCCTTAGGATTATTATTGAAATTATTGAAATTTATTAATTATTTGAAAGAATTTCTTTTAAAACAAATAACATAATTATAATTTTAAAATTTATGCTTCCAAAATTTTAAACGAATCGTTACGAGGGGAGGGGATTATAACGTTCGCAAGCCTATGAACTATGCCGAAACCTGAATCCAGAGATTTTGCATTCAATGAATGAAACTTATTTAGTATTAAACTTGCATCATTTCTAAATCTTTTTTTAAAAAATAATTAAAATTTTATAAGTCAGCGTTCCAAAAAATAGTAAAAGATAAGGAAAAATCTTCACGTGGGGATCATATCGTTCTTAAGCCTACTAATGGAAATATGCCTAATAAGTAATTTAGAGCCAATTTTAGCAATTTTTATAACTTATTTAGTACTCTTATGAATATTTTATTCCTAAACTATCAAATATGTAAAAAATTTATGTATGTTTTTAGCTTTTATATAACATTTAATTTTTTATAGTAGTTGCACGTGTTGTTTTTCCGTTTATCGTGTTAGAGAGAGAAACAAAAGACTATATACCAACTAACTGGTGCATACCACACAGAAAAAAATGTTTTGTTGGGAGAACCAAATTTTTTTTGTTGACCTGTTTTGTTGACTAATTTTGTTGACTTAACAATATTTTACTTGTCCCAACAAAACGAATATTTTCACCATAACAAAACCCGTTTGGTTGATGTAAGCTCGGCCTGCTATTGGCTGTTTCTACTGTGACGTCATGGCGCTTGTCATCAACGGCAAATCGAAGAAAATTAAGGGCGCCATATTCGTCCATTATCGTGACACGTTTTCGTTTCGTTTCGCGTTCAACTATTATTATGGATAAAGAAACCGAAGATATATTATTATCCTGGGGACTTTCAAAGGATTTGATCGCTGTTTTCAAAGGTAACTTTTATTTCATCATTTTCTTTATATTGTTAATTTTTCAAAATAACGTTAAGTAGAATTTTCTATGCCATGAAGGCTTCCAATCTGAGATTGCCTTTACAAAAGTTTCAATTATATAAAACTTTTCTAATGATATGTAGTAGGGTTCGTTGATTTTAATCAAATTGATTTAAATCGGGTTAAACGCATGTTTAATCAACTGACTCTAAAGAAATTTTATTAAATCGGGTATTATTTGTGAGGAGAAAAAAAAAAGTTCTGTCTAAAAATTATTTGTGTCTAATTGATTTAATCAATATTTACATACAAAATTTTAACTTAACATTTCTTTCCCATTGTTGATTTTAAAAAACTCAACTAGCATCCTATGCAGGTATGTTAGTTTTTGAGTTAACATGTTTTATTTTTGTTTTGCAACTTTTAATTAAAACTTTAATTTTTATAAATTATAATTTACTTTTTTTTCTATGTTTATAGATACTAAGCAGAATTATTAGAGAAATATTCTTATTATTTTAGGTTTTAATAATTAATGAATGTTAAAATGAAGAGTTTCAATACTAAAATGAGCATATGTATAAAATAGATTTAAAATAACATCAATCTTTTATGCATGGCATGTTAAGTTTGTGCTTTAGCTAAAGTATTCAATGACTGTTACCTAAATATTTGTTTTTGTTCTTCAACAATACATATATATATGACATGTTAAGTTTGTGTTTGTGCTAAGTTTAAGTAATGAATGACTGATACCTGAATATTTGTTTTTGTTCTTCAACATATATTACCCCAAATACAACATAAATAATCTTTGAATAAGTAAATTTGCAATTTATTTTTTCTGTCAATAACTCGGTACTTATGGTTAACACTTTAATTTCTAAGAAGTGTGGTTTAAATTGTTCTCTCCAAAACTAGTTTTTTGTGGTAAAAAAAATTGTCATTACAATGGCAAATTCTGGGAGATGGGGGTGATTATACACAGTATTTTTTATGTATTGAATTTTTGGTTTTGGACAATTAGTACACTTTTGAATGATAAAAACACTGTCTTGTCAATGTCCAAAACCCCAACAAAATCTGAACATTTAAATCTGGTTGGTTTAAATCAAACAACAGTATTGTAATGAATAAAAATTCAATTACGTTTATGTACATTAATTTTTAGACAATGAAATCGATTACGATAGTTTGCTGCTGCTAACTCCAGATATGGTAAAGGAGCTGATACCCAAAATTGGAGTTCGGGCTAAATTTATTAATAAATTAAAAGAACTTGTAGGTTCGCAGTATCCAACAACGAATGTAAGTGAATAATTATTTCTTCTGTTTAACTTTTGTGCTTAACCAACACAATTATTTTATTTGATGGCGTCAATTTATTAAGTGGCCACCCAACTTAAATGTCTGAATCAAACATATACTTGCAGTTTGGAAACAAAAAAGCACTTACGTTATTTATCATATTTCAAATTTTATTTTTAAAGTTTAACTTTAATGAAATCTGTAGAATAGTAATTCGTCTGCTGATTATTAAACATTTTTATTTTAACCAAAATATTTGATGTCCAACATCTTGTTACAGTAACAAATTAGCATTAATAACTGACTCCGTACGTCCTGTCGAAACAAAATAGACTGTATAAATAAAAAGTTTTTGTCCTTTTAACAGTTATTCACTGATCTGAATACTAAAATACAAAAACCGAAACAAAATATTTAGGTAGGTCAGTAGGTAGTTTAAACGTTTCCAGCTGTCTATTTCTAGCCTCTTGCGAAGAGCTTTAATACAGCCAATTACGCCTCGTAATTTAGAACTGTGGTCAAGTGACGAGGTCGACACCTGAGCTGGCACCCAACAGAACTTCGAGCGACATTGTACGCTAATGTCGCAATTTTTTTAAAAAATGCATTCAAGTATATATATACCCCCTCAATATTTTGAAGCTAGGAACGTCTATGCCTCAAAGTGATATTTCCAAGTGTGAAATTTCCTTCCATTGTAGTAACATTTAACTTTATTTAGGTATGCCTAGATAATTTTCATATATAATGGTAACTTGTCCCATTATTTTAATTTTACAACACATAATTCTAACTACATTTTTAGAAAACTGAAATTGAAGGAACACACCTAGAGATCATCGAACAAACTGAGGGACTTTCAAGTAACACAATTTTACCGTCTGTAAGTAACTAAAATATATGCATGGATGGGGTGTTGGAGTTGATTGATTTTGAATTTTAATAATATAGAACATTTCTGCTGTACAATGGTAGTTTCTATGCAAAATATGGACTTCTCAAAGCTTTAATCTTTATCTATTCTCCCATGAAATATTTTCCTAGTTACAGGCCCAGGGCCAACGCTATGACTAAAAATATTTATTTCATGTCATTTTTTTTAAAACTAATTTTATTTAATTTGACTTCATTTTTAGAATTGGGAAAATGAAACTTCTGTGCAAACATCAACACCAAAATTAGGCGCAGACCATCTGGATAGTGTAAGTATTCACTTAGTTCATATTAAAATTCACATATTATTTTCATAAAAAATATAATTAATGATTACATTTCCCCCCGGAGTAGTAAATGTCAACTTATTTTATAAAATTTGACTTCATTTTTAGAATTGGGAAAATGAAACTTCTGTGCAAACATCAACACCAAAAAAGCCAAAATTAGGCACAGATCATCTGGATATTGTAACTATGCACTTAGTTCATATTAAAATTCACATATATGATTTTCATAAAAATATAATTAATGATTACATTTCCACAGGAGTAGTAAATAAATGTCCTGAAATTCCTGATAAAATAAAATATGTCCTGAAAAATAATACCTTGTCCTTAAATTCCCGAAATTTTGGATGAATTTAGCCATTCGTTTCTTTTAACATGCATATTCATATTTAAATGTAATGCTGCAAAATTGTTCCTTTAAATATCCAGATGTTTTTTTTTACCTTAGATTCTATTAAAAATTTTGTTTTTACGATTTCATTGTGTTTGTGAAATATTGTTTTATCATAAAATTTCATGTCTGCTTCATCAAAACTAACCATGGCTACTTTTGTCTTATCAAATATTAGATATATGAGCTTAGGCAAATTTCTCAAATCCGTTATTAGTACAGTAAAGTCCTTGTTTACCCCCGTACTACAAGTTTTTAAAAAGATTATTAATTTTTTCATGTAGAAAATTGTCCTGAAATTTTTAAAAATTAGTAATACTGCCCCTGTATTTCCCCTTCCCAAAGGACTTGAATAAATTACTTAATCAATCGTCCACTGGACTGTACATCAATGCCCAGTATGAAAATCAGAAGGAGCTAAACCACATGACTCGACAAAAATTAGTTGGTCTAATTGTGAATGAGTTGATTGAACAAAGGTTGGAAACTCAGAGGTAAGTTATCTGACAGAAAAAAATTCAGACAGCCCAACAAGGGGAACAAAAATTGTATAAGTTATCTGTTTTAAAACCCAAAATATATCTAGTTCTAGTATATATACAAAGTTTTGAGATTGTTTACAAAATTTGCTAAAATGTCACGTAAGTATGGTTTTTGCAAACCTTTGCTACAGAAATGTAAGTTACTGTCTAATAAAAAAAATTGTTTATGGATGGATTTCAATAATTTTATTCACTCCAAAATAATTTTACTTTTATGTTTCACTAATGCAGCGATTCCTTTCACTTTTCAGAGTTAAGAATTCAGAATTTGAAGAAATTGCTTTTAATATAGTAAAGCAGTTCCCTACAGAGTCTGCACACACATACTATATAGCTCCATTAACTGAAGGCCCTCGCCAAAGAATTTCAAAAGGAAAACTGGTTGATAAATTTCGTAACAGTTTACGTGTATACAGATCTGTTGATTTGCTTCCAGAAAAAAAGAATAATGAAGATAGTAACGAATTCAGTGAAGAATCGCAATCGCTGTTAGGCAGTAATAAAGGTAATAACTAAAAAAACATAGCCTTATAACAATATTTAACTCCTTGTCTCTCCTTAAAACTTAGTTGACATAATTCTTTCGTAAAAATGAAGCTTTTTCACATGGACATAATGAGACACTTGCACCACTTTCCGAAGTTGTTACGTAATCAGACTTTTGATTTGCAATTACACTACTACTGGCTTCTTTAGAAGACTAACAACTTTTTTAGCATTTGCAGCTCATGCATTCTTTTTTTTGGACGACCTTTCGGCTTTGAACTAATCGCATCCATTAGAATACAACAAAATGTACATTTCGAAAACAAAAACCAAACAACGAGAAACCAAAACACTAAGCAAAAAGCATTAAAAATATTGTTGAAAAAACATGTTCGAATTGCGAAAATAAACAAAACAAACACGAATGTTGTAGTTGAAGTAGAAGTATATTTTACCTTATCTAACTTATCAATAAATAAATGTGTGGCTGAAAGCTAGCAGACGAATTCAGAAAAATCTGAAACTTATACGTCTTGAGCAGACGCTTTGTATGTGAAATGGGCGTGGATGTACGGCTCTTGATACTGAAAATAACCATAACTCACTTAAAAATTTACAGAATTTAATTCTGTTTTCAGATTATTGTAGCTGAGTTTCTAGACTATTATTTAGTCTAAAAATAAAAAAAAGTACATCTTTGGCCTTTTTGACGGATTTGAAGGTCCATTGTACCCTTAATGTGTTATTACCATTTCCGAAGAACTAGAGCAAAAGCTAAACTGGTTGAAGTACTCCAAAGAGCCTTGGAGCAAAGTTGTAGAATACTGGAACGATACTTTCCCACTACGTCAACTAAATGAAAAGTGCTCTGGGAAAGTAGCTGAAATAATTGATGAGTTTCCAGTGTTAAAACAACCTTTGGGATATACCTTAGTAAGAATTTTAAGATTATTTACAGTGCATTGTTTGTTTTGTAATAAATATGTTAGAAGGTTGATTAACTTAAAACTTTGTAATGTTTATTTCAGCTAGAATTAGATTTTGCTCAAATATATCCAGACAAAGATTTAATCTTCCTTTACAACTTTACTATTTTTTTTTGAGAAGTTAAGAAAAAAAGAAATAAAGAAAGAAGTTTCACATCTTAAGTTCTCTGAGGATGATTCACCAGGTGCGTTTTCCAACTCTTAAACAAAACAAAAACACATTTGAGCATCTGCATTCCAAGTATATCAATTTGAAAAACAAATATTTAGTTGTGGGGGGGGGGGGGGGCAACTGTCAATCTCTCCCATGACCAGTTATTTATGCCATTGAACAAGTTTATATAGTACTACAACTAAACTTAATTCATTTTTAGATTGGAAAGACTTATGCAAGCTCTTAAGTCTTGCAACTCTCTGCCCACCAAATTTCCGGATAGGTGCTGAAAAACGAAAACAGTGGAAACCCTCCATTTTGGAGTCTCAGGAAGGATTTATTTTATATATTAAAGTAAGAGAAATTTCTTTGGTATTTATTTTCTGGAACTGTGAGGAGTTGTGGATCATAACAGAAATTCGATCTAGTTTCGCTTCTATTACACATTTTGTGTAAAATTCCATGCAAATTTTTAAACAGTCGCCACTTACAGAGTTGAAATAAAGATAGCAAGTTCTAAAATTAGTAACTCCCATGATCGTGTGCCAATTTTCTAATGATTTTCTAATATGACTAACAATTTGTTTCAAAAAAAAAATCTCAATGAGTTTTCTTTATTATGGAATGATGTCAAAAATTCACTAGGACTTGGTAAGAAATAAAATATGGATGTAACACATTGGGTTGCCAATCAGCTAGAAAACATTCGGTCTAAAGGTTAATATATAGATTAATATTCTATAGATTAATAATTTCTTGAATTTTATTTCAGCCAGGAAATAATGTGCAAGAAGAAATCACTCGAAAGAGGGAGAAAATGAGTGTAATGAATTTAACAGTTCAACCTTTTATTATTGTCACAGGTGAACAGTCTGATTTGGATAGTTACATCTGCATAGACAAAATTTTATACTCAGTGTCATCACCTTTGAAGGCAGTTGATTAGCTTCAAAACTCCACTTCAAAGTGCAAAAAAATTGCATTTTTCATCTACAAAAATTTTAGTAGAAAGAAACAAGATTGAAATTTATATCTTTTTCCCTGAATAGATATATTATAGTTTTACTCTCAGGATGTATGTAATGAGATCTTGGAAGCTTATCCTTTTTTTTCATATATAATTTTCCAAATATGCCTCATCGGCCTAAATTTACTGATTTCGAGGTTAAATAGCTTAAAAGGGACTGAATGAAAAATTCTAAAAATTGTATTGAATAATCTTCTAATGGGTAGAAACTTGCACTTTAAAATTTTTGAGTGAGATCAGGGTGGTTTTAGGTGGACATAGTTAAAATATTACTTACAAATGTTTTTTTTAATGCCAGATGTATAAGTTTTTTTATTAATGCTATGTAGTGTTAATCAGGATGGAATATTGGATGGACAACATAATATTACTCATTGTATAATATTTGTGTATATTTTAATGTTAGCATTTTTGTTCAACGTTGTACAAATATTAATTTTTGAAATAAATCAATCTTTTCAAAGCTATGCTTAAATGTACATTTTTTTACAAAATATATTTTTATACTCAATATATAAAAATTTAGATCATACTTAAACAAATTTGATTCAGATAAAATAAGAAGGAAGAGCATATATATGACATCATTAAAATTGTGTTCTGCCTAGAATTTTTTTGTGTCTCGATTTACACTGACTGAAATCTATAGCTTACACTAGATTTGGAAACAAGGTTCCATAAGAAAAATATTAAAGTGGGGGGAATAGTGTGATTCTTTCTTTATATACACTTGCATTTGTGTGTTGTTTTTCTCTTCACTTTGAAAATGTTCAGAAAAAAATGCTATTACAATCTACTTTTGCTTCTGTAGATTTATGGGAAATTCTGATATGGTATATGACTCGTTAATTTTTAAATATTGAACAACATTACTTATTTAAAAAAAATATAAGTTCTTGAAAGATATTGATTTAGATCACAAAAGTTGTCGTTTTGAGAAAATCATGCTTAAACGAGGTATAGTTTTATTATAATGTGTATATATGTACATAGGTTTCTATTACTTGTTAAAATTTAAAACAGAACAAAGTTCCGTATATTCTCGAATAACCTAATTTACTTTAATAATAACTCAAGTTCTTATAGCAAGGATGGACAGTAGGGTGGAGTGAATATTTTTTTTATTTAACATTTCTAATAGTGAAAAAAAGTTGTTTAACATCTTACTAAAACATGATATATAATTTTTTTTAAGTTAAAGTTAAATTATCAGGGTCCACAATGAATTTATAAATACGAATGTGCTGGCTATACAGTAGGGTGGGACGAAAAATAATTTTTTGAGTACAAACTTCTAATAGGACTCAAAAGTTGCGTTTTGTCATGCTGATTACTGGAAAAATAATAAAAAAATTCCTAATTAATATTATGTGCTGCCTCAAAGCGGTTGAAGTTTGAAAAAAATGCCAAAAATCAACTCATTTTAATTTTACCGCCAGAACTTACTGATTACGTTTCATACTTTGAAAAAAAATAATATCGTTCAGTTATATATCGTTATCAAAACAATATTTTAACAATTCTATTCAAAATTTTTAAATTCTCGAGAAAAAAAAAAGGTAAAAATACGCGATTTTGATGAAAAATCACAAAAAAATTTATAGCTTTTTAAAGTGAACCTGTTCGGAATTTTAAATTATAGAAAAGTGC
This sequence comes from Oedothorax gibbosus, assembly GCA_019343175.1. Lineage (NCBI taxonomy): Eukaryota > Metazoa > Arthropoda > Arachnida > Araneae > Linyphiidae > Oedothorax > Oedothorax gibbosus. Next base: position 42,219 of record JAFNEN010001126.1, on the reverse strand, counting down.
TCTTATACATAGGAATGGATGTTTTACATTACGTTTAACCTATATAAGCAGCAGCATAACAGTTATTATGAAAAGTCAGGGCCGTAGTTTGGGTAGTGGGTAAGTTTGCTCCATTATAGTTTAAATTTTAAAATGCATTCTTATTATTACTTTATTTGCCAACTGCATGGCAATGAATTGTTTTTAAGGCATTTGTTTGAACATTTAAATGGAGTAACAAATGGACCCAGGGCATATTCTGGTCCGATCGGAAAGTCTGGCTGGTTGTGAAGAGCTTCCAATGTGCAGTTTTTAAAAAATTGAAGTAGTTTTGCCAAGTCGCTTGTAAAACATTACTAAAAGCCCTTAGTACAGAGCAAAAGTATTTGATGGATATTTGCAAGGGAATTTCTGCAGGAAAGTGTTCCACTGACCTGTTGTAAAGGACGCCTGGGAACATTTGTCATTCTAGGTGGATTACAGCTGCTAACAGAATATTAAGGTTGTATGTTGGAACACCTGCACCTTCAAAAAGCGTGCAGATATTGGCAACGTTTGTTTTGCAAAGTGTATGCTCCGAAGGGTTCCAAATCCGGAACAAGCCATCTTAAAAATATGGAGTTTGTCATCTTTTTGACACCATAAATAAATGTCAATACTTGAATCGAGAACTCAAAAATATTATCCATCCGGTAATCCGACGTAATGGATACTTTGGTCATCCCGAAACATTATCCTCTGCATGATAACTGACGAAGGCCACATGCCCACATGTGATGGAATTGGCTTTAAGAAGGATATAGCAAGCAATGAGGCTAACTAGGAAAAATGTAAGAAGGGTTGAGCTTCCAAGTTTAACTTCAATGTCAAGGAATACATCGACATCATCGACTGGTCCAACACAACTGAAGAGATTAGTGGAAGAACGTGCTAAGTGACTTTTTTGAAAATATTGAGATTTTTGTGTAAATGAACATATTACTAACTTCTTTAACGATACCCCCCTTTCGTTTCCCCACCCCCTTTTCATAAACTTTAAGTTTAGTATATTTTTTACGCTTTACAAGTAACGCTTTCAACAGATCTGAGTGAAAACGATAAACTTTAAAGCTCATTTTCTCGTTTTCACCTTTTTGTCACTTAGCATGTTCTTCCACTAAGCTATTCAACTGTGACAGAACCTCCGATTACAGCATCTGTCATCAATTACAATATCATTCGTACTTTTCTCAGTCGGAGGTGCATCCGCCCTTTTTCAAATTTTATGTAAAATACTATATTTTTTTTTATAAAAAACACACAAAAACTATTTTATTCTCAAGGTTTATAAGTCCATTGCTTTTTGTTATTTGTAACCATATTTTTTTTCGTATAAATGAAGCCATATTAGGTTCCCAATATAAGTCTCACTTTTCCTATGGGAGATTAACATAGGGATTTTTTTCGTGTGTTTCAAACATTAAACCCGATTGTGGACCCTCAAGACATTAAACTAGAGTTCTGAAGTTTTTACACTTTTTATTCAGTATATCATAATACAACTTTTTCATGCTATTAGATATGGAAAAAAGAATATTTATTTTTCAGCATATGAAATCACTCCACCCTAATGGACAGATAGACAAAAAAAAACATAAAAGATAATTCTATGCCATACCTTTTATATATTCATACCTTTTAACAAAATTCACACATTCATTTTAACACATTCTATTGTCTTACCTTTTACCAAAAAATAATTGTTCAAATCGGACATATAGAACATGTATTATAACAGCTTGTCATTAAAGGCCAGATAGAGAAAAGGCACGGAAAGCGTATAAAGAAACGGACAAAAAGCGAAGAAAAATAGATCTTTCAAGTCATAACTTTCCAACAAAAATTTAGAATCAGACGATTGGAACGGAATTTGAAAGAGGGTGCAGACAGGCCGACGGATGAAAATCTCAACGATATTTATACCTACCATGCATTTTTTAATATCTTCGATTTTGAAAAAAACTAAAGAAAGCAGAATAAATATCATTCAATAATAAAACTAAGTATTTCAAAAGCTATTGATTTAGAACACAAAAAATTACGTTTTGAAAAAATCATAAGTGCATGTTCTTAACAATAAAAGTCTGCAGTCTTCGATTATTTCCATAACAATTATTGTGTGTGAGCAAAAATAATAATAATTCATATTCAATAAAAAAAATACATACTCGCCAGGTTTACTTGTAAAATAACAAGTAAACCGGTGAAATAAATCACTGTTAACCAAAGTCGAGTCGAGGACACCATATTTTTTTTTTGCTTCTGTGTAGCCAAGGGACGTGCAGCGTTTAAATAAGAAATGCGACTCCAAAAAGGCAACGCATTCTTTGAAACTTGAGACATGTGATAAAAATTAAGACTAAACATTGGAAAATCCACAACAGCTCCCATTAGAAGACTATCTGAATACTATGTGAGCTTGGCGCAAAATCTAAGGATACATTCTAATGCCAGGCACAGTTAAACATTCAATAATAGTAGCTGGCTAATTTCCATAAGCTTTTTATACAAATGTACTGACACCAACATGTAAAGTAAGTCTTATGAACATAACTTTAAAAATGAATGAATGGTGTTTTAGTAGCTATACCGATATTTGTAATGCCAAGGACGGCGAAATGTCGCCTAAAATAGGGTCGTTTATTCCTAATATAGTTCTTGTTTGTCCTTCAGCTAGAAATTGATTTTAACTCTAAGATACTGAGTCTGGCTCCAATTATCAAGTAGTCGATTGAAACCCAGTTTATCTACAAGGTTTATTAGCTCTTAAATTGAAGAATAACATATTCTTATAAATATTTTGATACCATATGAATTGCAACTATGAATAAACCTCTGAAGGATGGGTAGATAAGCAACGGCAAAGTTCAAACTTGTTTTTTATTCTTGCTACTTAGATGTAACTTTTTAATTCAAGAATATTTTCGTCGAATTTTTTTATCTCTCGAATGGACTTGACTTATTTTAATGTTGTCAACTTTAAAATGTTCTAAAAGTTTTCTTTTTTTGCATACATATTTTCTACTCATAAACTAAAACTTAGGAAAAGATTTTTATGAGTATTTTTTTTCAATAGTAAGGCAAACAGGACTCCAGCTAAATTCCCAAGTGATGTGTGTTTGTCGTATCAGATTTTTTTTGTTTGTTTTTCGGATAGAATTTTAAAAAGGCGAGTAGTTGCAAGCGCATTTTCAAATTTTTGAATATAATTGAACAGAATAATTTATTGACCTCCTATGCACAATTAATGTTCAGCTTACAACTGCAAAAAAAATTTGAGAAAGGCTCAAAAACACTTCACAGGTAAGACTGTTTTTTTTGTATTTAGAATAACGAACTATTTTTTTATCAAATATTTTAAAAAAATATTTAATTTAAAACCAGGTTAAAAAAAATATTTAAAATATTTCTTGTACTTTAAGAATAAAGCATACGATAATGTCAATAAAATATTTAGCATATAGCATACTATTCCTTGTATAAATTTATTATCAATTTAAAAGAACTATGAAGCATTTTCAAACATTGGTTTAGTGGTCTAAAACGTACTTATTTTTTACGATAATAGTTTTTTAAGCTGTATGTACTTTGTAGATAGTTGATGTTGTTCATCATGTTAGCTTCCACAACATGTTTATAATGCAAAAAAAAGAGAAAGGTTTTTTTTAAAGGCTACGTCTGTCCATCTGTCTGCCCGTCATCCACTTTCACAGCCTAAACTACAATTGCTAGAGAGAAGTGCGATGCGTCAAAAAATAAAGTACATAGAAACTAGAAGTCATGGGATCACTATTTAAACACCTTAGAAAGAAATTCGCCAAACAGAGACTTTAGCTGCTTCTAAATTAAACTTTTAAACAACAAATTTGTGGCAGCACGGTGATATATTGTGACGTTGGACATCCGGGCAATTGTTGGCCTGTTTAAGCAATGTGCACTGTAAATATTTTGGAGTTATTGTTTTGATTGTTATGTTTTATTAAAGTTTGTTGTTACGAAATGACTGTTCTTTTTAAAGCCCGATCCCAACACGACTAGCTCCCAAAACTGGTGACCCGGACGTTAGGATATGACGGCTTCAGTCATTTTCGTTAATTTTAACTTTTATTTAAAATTCAAAATTCGTTTATTTTATTTAACGGTTAACCACTTAATGGTTGGTAAGTGTAACTTCTCTTTGGTCTGCTGCTTTGTGTACTTTCAAATAGTGTATTTTACTTGTATTTTGTATTAGTGTTTTTGTAGTTTTTAAAAATGTCAACCAGTAAAGATGTTACCGAACCTTCGGAGACTGTCGAACCTAGTGATATTCATAAAATTTCTGCTCGTTTGCCTTCTTTTGGCCAGAATTTCCTGAACTTTACTTTGCCAGTATTGAGGCAAGTTTCAAATTAAGCGGAATTGTTTTTGAGACTACAAAGTTTCTATCCCTGGTAGCCGCTCTGGACCAACAAACTATGCTGGTCGTGGCGGATTTGATCCGTTCACTGGATCCGGAAACACCATACACGGTTGTTAAGGATAGGTTGATTAAGGAGTATACTGTCTCTGAGGTTCGGCGCATTCAAACTGTACTCAAAGATTTGTGTTTGGGAGACCTTAAACCTTCTGCCTTTTTGCGTAGAATGCGTGAGCAAGCCGGCGCAGGTTTTTCGGAAAGTGGTTTGAAATCTATTTGGCTATCACATATGCCCAGCTCTGTCCAGTTTATTTTAAGTACACTAGATGATAAGGATTTGGTAAATAATAAGTTGACGGTGCTTCTGTCGCCAAGGGATTTGGCCTAAAAAACAACAACAACTTGGCGAAACTCGCGTGTTTCCCCATTGCCAGATTCCTTTACGCCGATGCAGTAACCCTAGTTACTTTCGAAATAATAAACCAGACTCGGGGTTTTGGTTTGCTTTGGGCAACACAAAACAAACTTTTTTCTACACAATGGGCTAGTACTTGCAATCCAGTTTAGTTTTGTTTGAATTTTCGTCGCACTAGAGTTACACGAGTGGCAATCCAGTTTAGTTTTGTTTGAAAATTTTCGCACTAGAGCTACACGAGTGGGATTCCAGTTTAATATCGTTTGAAAAATCGTCGCACTAAGGCTACAGGAATGGTTATCCAGTACGCACGCGTTTGGGCTACGGGCAATTTAGTTTAGTTTAATATATCGTCGCACTAGAGCTACAAGAGTGAGTGGAAATCCAGTACGCACTCGTTTGGGCCCCGGACAATTTTGTTTTCTCTAAAAAACATCAGTACCCTACATGGGGCAGTACTGTAGGGCCCATTGAAAGCCTAAACACTCGTGTGGGGCCCCGGGCAATTTTGTTTTCTCTAAAAAACATCAGTATCCTACATGGGGCAGTACTGTAGGGCTCATTGAAAGCCTAAACACTCGTTTGGGGCCCGGGCAATTTTTAATTTACAAAGTAAATCAAAAATAAATTTATTTAGTTTTGCAAAACATTCCGAATTTAAATAAGCACCATCCATAATAATCGGATGTTCAAAAGCCAAACGAAAAACGAAACCTCACGAAATGACGATAGAACAAAAAGTAATTTATAGAATACAAATAAATCTCACGCGCATATCATCCGCGCAACCTAAATTCCGCGCAAATATCACCAGCGCCAGCGATTGGACAATAATTAATTTAGAACAAAAAATCCCACGCGCCTAACATCCGCTCAAGTATAACCAGTGCCACCTAGCCACAACAAAGATTCCACAACGTATTTCACCAGAAAATGCCGCATCACCAAAAAAAATTGTTTATCGCTCCCAACAAAAGCGCCAAATCCCTTGGCGACAGAAGCACCGTCAACTTAAAATTAACCAAGGATTTAGCTGGCTTGGCTACAGTAGCCGATAGAATTTTTGATGTAACTAACTTCGAAAAGAGTCAATTCTGTGACTCAATTCAAACTGACTTGCCCAATGGCTCATCAGTACCTGATGTTTTGGCCTTGCAGTCTCAGGGCGCTTTTTCATTGAACGACACGACACCGATAAATCGTACACTATCGCTTGGGACGGCATACGATATTATCGTATCGTCTAGGTAGTCGCTTTTTCACTGCACCGATATCGTTCACTGAAACGGGCCGATTTTCCGCTCATTTTCGTGTTCGTCTTTCTCCGTGAGCAGACGCATTTAAAAAATGGCTCGTCACAATAAACTACATTATCATCAATTGCGCCTCTTATATTTACTTTATTTAAGAAGGAAAAGACGAGGTATTACAAAACGCTTCTGGGTTCACGATATTTTAAAAGCAGGGCATTCTGAAGGAGATTTTCACGTTCGATTTGAAAGGCTACATAAAGATCCTGCAAAATTCTTCAATTATTTTAGAATGAGCGTGGAAACTTTCGATTGAACTTTCTAACATGACGTTAAAAAATAAATTTTTAATTACAAGCTGAAATCAGTTTTAAAAAAAATACAACCTTATTAAAACAGTTGCTAGTTAATTGTAAAAAAATTAAGAATTTTATATAAAAAAACATGCAATTTTTTAAAACTATTTAAAAACTAATTTTGTTAACTAGGTCATAGATTTCAGCACCATTTTATTTACTTTCCGTCATGTCTACCCTCAACTAATTCGCAAAGAGACACAATATCAAATTTAAGAGCCATTTTTACGAAGTTTTCAAAGAACGAAGTTTTCAAACAACAACAAACAGAAAATGTCGCCACGATTAAGAAGGATTCGTGCGTACCCACGATATAACGTGGCGATAACCGATATCGTCCGATTAGGAACGGCATAATCGTTATCGTATCGGTTAGTGAAAAGCGTCCCGGCTTCGCGTGTGTGTTTTGCGTTCCACGATATCGTGTTACTGAAATCATATACGATTTGTCGGTGTCGTGTCGGTCAATGAAAAAGCGCCCTCAAGTCGATGGTCTTGCGGCAGAAGTTCAGTCTTGGGGCCGTAGTGAGCCTAGTGGTCAGCGTCTCGGTCTCGGGATCGGAAGGTCCTGCGATCGAGTCCCGGTACCACTGAAGACCTACCGAGTATATGCGGAGTACGTGCTCGTTAAATCTGTTGGGTCCGAAAGTCCTCTAAGTTCCCATACCAAATCAATACCTCTGGGGGTGGCAAGCCAATTCTGGGGATCCTCTAGTTGGCCTCTGTCTCTAAAAATTAGATGGATCCACTTATGTGTGTGTGTGTTGTCTGTTGTGTCTGTCTTACTTGACGAAGGTTTATAAGCGGGTCGCTGACCAAGCACACAAACCTGAATATATATGTCCACCAACCAATCAACCAATCAGTTCAGTCTCTGCACAGTAAAATTGACATACTGCTAAAAGTCCAAAAATTTCGTGGTCGTTCTCGCGGCCGTTCATTTTCACGCAATGCGGCAGAGGGCAATCCGTCAAAAGAATTTGGTCTTTGCTGGTACCATAAGAATTTTGCCGATAAAGCTAAAAGGTGCATTGATCCTTGTTCCTATGTTTCAAAAAACTAGGTAGCCCATGTTCGGAATTGGTGACTCCGGCTGAAAGTGGGAACCTAAGTCACCGATTGTTTATGTCTGATCGTAAAAGCAGATTACGTTTCTTAATTGATAGTGGTTCAGATGTAAGCTTACTACCAAGGACTTTTAAAGGTAGTCGCACAACTTCAAGGTATACGTTAAATGCTGCTAACGGTACATGCATTAAAACGTACGGTTCAAAGCTGCTTGTCGTCGATGTTGGGCTCAGAAGGACGTTCGCCTTTACTTTTATCATAGCTGATGTTTCCAAACCTATTATTGGTGCTGATTTTTTACAAAAGTTTGGCTTATTAGTGGACGTTCGCAATAAACGATTAATCGATCTTACAACTTCTTGCAAAAGTGTAGGTCAAGTCTTACCCACTTTATCCTCCAGTGTAAAAACTGTAATCAGCACTAGTGGTAGGTTTCAAGAACTGCTTAGTGAGTTTTCGGAGATTACAAAGGTTCAATCTAAGCCCCTCAAGGTTAAGCACGATACCGTGCATCACATTCAGACTTTAGGGCCTCCCGTTTGCTCAAAAGCTAGAAGGTTGAATCCAGCTAAATTTAAAGCAGCTATAGATGAGTTTGCCTTTATGCTCGAGCACGGGATCTGTAGACCTTCCAAAAGTCCTTGGGCCAGCCTTTACACATGGTCCCTAAAAACAACTCTGATTGGAGACCTACGGTTGACTACCGCATTTGGAACTCTAAAACTCGTCCTGATAAGTACCCATTGTCTAATCTTCAGGATTTTACTCAAAGTTTGGCCGGCAATAAAATCTTCAGTAAAATTGATTTAGTCCGTGCTTTTAACCAAATCCCTGTCTTTGAGCCTGACATCGAGAAAACTGCAGTTATTACACCTTTTGGGCTTTTTGAGTTTGTATTTATGCCTTATGGATTATGTAATTCTCCGCAGACCTTTCAAAGGTTTATCAATGAGGTCCTTTTTGGCCTTGATTTTTGATTTGCTTACCTCGACGATGTCCTCATTGCCAGCAGGGACGATATTGAACATGTTGAGCATTTAAGAATAATTTTTGAAAGATTACTTAAATTTGGGCTTACAATTAATGTCAATAAGTGTACTTATGGAGTAAGTGAAGAGTCCTTTCTTGGCCACTTGGTGGATGATTTGGGATGTAAACATCTCCCCGATAAAACAGAGGTGATCACAAATTACCCTAAGCCTAAAACCATTAAGTATTTACAAAGATTCCTTGGTTGTGTTAATTTTTATCGGCGTTTTGTCCCCCATTCGGCTGACTTGCATGCTCCACTAAATCATCTACTTCGTGGTCGTAAGAAAAATGACAAAAGCCTAATTGAATGGACACCACTGCTAGACGAGGCTTTTGAGAAATGTAAACTTTCAGTTGTAAATGCTACACAACTAGCCCATCCTGAGCCAGATTGCGACCTTACTTTGTTTACAGATGCAAGTGATTGTGCAGTGGCTGGGGCTTTACATAAAGTGACGCCAAAAGGTTTTGTTCCTTATCATTTTTTATAAGAAATTGAATAATGCACAAACAAAATATTCTGTATTTGATAAGGAACTTACTACTATTTATTTGTCAATTGTTAATTTTAGATATATGTTAGAATGTCGTATTTTTCATGTGGTTACTGATCACAAACCCTTGACTTACGCCTTTGCACAATGTTCTGAGAAGTATTCTCCGAGACGTTTACGTCAGTTAGAATTCATTTCACAGTTCACTACTGACGTACGTTATATTGAGGGGTCTCAGAATTTTGTTGCAGACGCTCTGTCAAGAATTGAATCTATTGAAATGTCTATAACATTTTATTTTTCTGATCTTGTAGAAAAGCAGCAGACCGACGATGAGTTGCGTGAACTTTTGGATGACCCTTCTAAATCCAGCCTTTGTATTAAACATGTTAATTTACCTGGTTTCACTGGAGCTGTGTGCTGTGATGTGTCAGGCGATAAAGTACGTATCTTTATACCTAACGCACTCAGGCGCAAGGTGTTTGAATCTGTTCATAGTTTGGCTCATGTCGGCACTCGTGCAACCATCAAGCAGGTAACGGCAAAGTATGTTTGGCCGTCTGTAAGGAAGGACTTAACTGAGTATTGTCGCTCATGCCTATCCTGTCAAAAGCCAAAAGTGCATAAGCATACGACCTCTCCTCTAGGTTCGATTCCTGTGCCTAATGCTAGGTTTCAGCATATCCACTTGGATCTTATAGGTCCCTTGCCTTTGGCCAAAACGTTTAAATACTGTTTGACCGTCATTGACCGCTATACTCGCTGGATCGAAGTGGTCCCACTTGCTGATATGTCCACCGAAACGGTTTGTTGGGCTTTATTTTTAACTGGATAGCCCGCTTTGGAACCCCTTCCCAAATTTCTTTTGATCAAGGAGGTCAATTTAGATCATTTACTTATCTAAATATCTTAAAGTGTTTTGGAATAGAGGGCTTATGAACTGCAGCTTACAATCCAAAAGCTAATGGGTTCATTGAACGTACACACGGGACCATAAAAGCGTCCTTAAAGTGCTACTCGGATTCTACGTGGATTGATGCTTTGCCTTTGGTGCTTTTGGGGTTAAGAACTGCCATCCGGGAGGATTTCGGGCATACTTCTGCTGAATTAGTTTATGGACAAACTTTAAGGTTGCCTGGCGAGTTTTTTTACTAGACATAAGCAGGACATTTCGCAAGCCGAGTTTGTTTCTAAGTTGCAGAAGGCTTTTTCCGAAGTGCGCCCTGTCCCCTCTAAGTGGCATAGTTCACGCTCAATTTATGTTCCTAAGAATCTTGATTCATGCACTCACGTTTTTGTTAGGGCTGATGCTGTACGTAGGAGCCTCCAACCTCCGTATGAAGGACCATTCCGCGTTGTTAAACGGCGCCCAAAGGTTTATTACGTGGAGCAAAAGGGGTCTAAGAAATGGATATCCCTTGATCGTCTTAAACCAGCATTCTTGCCCACAGATAATTGCCAGCAGGATGCAGAAAACCCTAGTCCATCTCCAAGTCTGCCACCGCCACCTGCTTATGTGACGAAGAGAGGCAGGACTGTTCGTTTCCGGATTCCACTCGAAAACTCCGGGGGGGAACTGTGGCAGCACGGTGATGTCATTGTGATGTTGGACATCTGGGCTGCACTGTGGCAGTACGGTGATATTGAGACGTTGGACATCCGGGCAATTGTTGGCCTATTTAAGCAATGTGCTCTGTAAACATTTTGGAGTTATTGTTTTGATTGTTATGTTTTATTAAAGTTTGTTGTTACGAAATGACTGTTCTTTTAAAGCCTGATCCCAACACGACTAGCTCCCAAATATGGTGACTCGGACGTTAGGATATGACAGCTTCAGTCATTTTCGTTAATTTTAACTTTTATTTAAAATTCTAAATTCAAAATTCGTTTATTTTATTTAACGGTTAACCACTTAATGGTAAGTGCAACTTCTCTTTGGTCTGCTGCTTTGTGTACTTTCAAATACTATCTTGTTTTTTGGTACTGGCTGTGAGTGTATTTTACTTGTTTTTTGTATTAATGCTTTTGTAGTTTTTTCAAAATGTCAACCAGTAAAGATGTTACCGAACCTTCAGAGATTGTCGAAGCTAGTGATATTCATAAAATTTCTGCTCGTTTGCCTTTATTTTGGCCGGAATCTCCTGAACTTTACTTTGCCAGTATTGAGGCAAGTTTCAAATTAAGCGGAATTGTTTCTGAGACTACAAAGTTCCTATCCTTGGTAGCCGCTCTTGACCAACAAACTCTGTTGGTCGTAGCGGATTTAATCCGTTCACCGGATCCGAAAACACCGTACACGGTTGTTATGGATAGGTTGATTAAGGAGTATACTGTCTCTGAGGTACGGCACATTCAAACTGTACTCAAAGATTTGTGTTTGGGAGACCTTAAACCTTCTGCCTTTTTGCGTAGAATGCGTGAGCAAGCCGGCGCAGGTTTTTCGGAAAGTGGTTTGAAATCTATTTGGCTATCACAGATGCCCAGCTCTGTCCAGTTTATTTTAAGTACACTAGATGATAAGGATTTAGCTGGCTTGGCTACAGTAGCCGATAGAATTTTTGATGTAACTAACTTCGAAAAGAGTCTATTCTGTGACTCAATTCAAACTGACTTGCCCAATGGCTCATCAGTACCCGATGTTTTGGCCTTGCAGTCTCAAGTCGATGGTCTTGCGGCAGAAGTTCAGTCTCTGCACAGTAAAATTGACACACTGCAAAAAAACCAAACATTTCGTAGTCGTTCTCGCGGCCGTTCATTTTCACGCAATGCGGCAGAGGGCAATCCGTCAAAAGAAATTGGTATTTGCTGGTACAGCTGGGGAAAAAAAAAACGATCCACCCTTCGGTTTTCGGCTGCTATTGCTCAAGGAATTTCGTGAAAGGTGTCATTTTTCAGGAAATAGCGTAAGGAATTGAAAACTGGCAACCAAAATTGTGTAAGGGGTCGTCTACATATTAAAATGAGTACCAACTTTGAAAATTCCAATGGCAACAACCAATTTTTTTTTACATAAAAATGTTCAGCACCTTCAAAATACCCCATGTATAAAAAAGAATTATTCATTTTGCATTATTTGCTGAGATATTAAAGCATTAATTTTGAACTCTCTTAGGGGGAAATCTCCAAATTGAAAAAGGTAATATTTAGGGTGTCTTTTCGAAACGACAAGCTAACAAAAGGGTTACCATAATCTCGCCAAAGGATGCTAGAATTAAACCTTCTTCACTAATATTGTGATTTTTTTTATGTTTTTACTCTTTTTTTTAATTTCAGATTTTAAAATTCAGAAATAAAATAAAGGGTAGACGAGAAAAAGTTTTAATTTTAAATTAAGTCACACATACAATTATTTATAACGAACAGATTTTCAAATGCGATTATTTACAATCAGATAGACAAACATGATTATTACATTTATGTTTTACATTTTATGCAAATTTTTGTTTCATTCATATTGCTACAAAAAGTATGTTTAAAATTCGGCGCACTGGGTCTGGGACAAATCCCGACAATAGATTTTTGTCCATTTCCCGATTTTTTTAATATAGAGATATTTTTTTTTAAATATTAGAGATTATTTATTTAGTTAGTTATTTCGGGTCGAAATCCCGAAAATAGATTTTTGTCCATTTCTCGATTTTTTTAATATAGAGATATTTTTTTTAAATATTACAGATTATTTATTTAGTTAGTTATTTAGTCAGTTTGTTATTTAGTCAGTTAGTTATTTAGTCAGTTATAGTTATTTAGTCAGTTATTTAGTCAGTTAGTTAGTCACTTAGTTAGTCAGTCAGTTAGTCAGTTAGTTAGTCAGTAAGTTGATTATTCAGTCAGTTAGTCCGTTAGGTAGTCAGTTAGTTAGTCAGTCAGTTAGTCAGTTAGTTAGTATCTCCGTAAGTTAGTTAGTCAGTCAATTAGTCTGTTAGTTAGACAGTCAGTTAGTCAGTGAGTTAGTTAGTCATTCCGTTAGTTAGTCAGTCAGTTAGTTAGACAGTCAGTTAGTCAATCAGTCAGTTAGTCAATCCGTTAGTTAGTCACTCCGTTAGTTAGTCCAGACTGACTAACTTAGTCTACCTTACTGTCAAATGGTTAGTCAGTGAACTGACTGACTCACTGACTGACTAACTAACTTACTAACTAACGGACTAACTGACTGACTAACTAACTGACTGACTGACTGACTATCTGACTGACCAACTGACTGACTAACTAACTAACCGACTGACTAACTAACCGACTGACTAACTAACTGACTGACTAACTAACGGACTGACTAGCTGACTAAATAACTAAACAACTAACTAAATAAGTAAATAAAACAATAAGTAATCTCTAATATTTTTTTTAAAAAAATCGAGAAATGGACAAAAATATATTTTTTCGGGATTTCGACCCGTTCGGGTTTCGTCTATGTCGGAATTATGGCCTTTCGGGATTTCGGCGTTCGAGATTCTGGCTTGTCGGTATTTTGGCTTTCGGGATTGTGTCCGGAACCCCAAGTCACCTTATCGGTAATATAAACCACATATTACAAAACGAGAGTTATGATCTTAACACGATATTTAAAGGAAAGCAAAATAAAATTACGCAGAATCATTTGTCAATGATTTTTAACCAAGGCAGGGGGCACTAATCATTTTAAATAATCAATGTGGTAACAATAAAATATGCTAAACACCGAATTCCAATAATATTTTAGGGTATTTAATTTTTAATTTCAAACACACTTTTTGAAATTGTATTTGAAATAACACACATTCAAAAACAGTAATCGATATAATTTAATGTTAATTATACAAACAAAATACATTGTATGCACTTGAAACAAGAAAAGATTTTTATACATTTGACAGACATCAATAATTTGAATACACATTTACCAAAAACGCTTTTCAATCACCAAACGATAATGCAAGTTAGGATCCAATTTGCTAAGTAATTTTTTACACGGTCCCTAAAATTCGTTTTTTTCAGTATTTTTACAATAACTCGGCAAATAATTGTCGTTGAATTAAAAAATTCGGGATTTGGGTTCTACTTGATCTACTTTATCGATTTATGTAACAAAAATTTGGGGTTTGCTATTCATGATTTATTTTTTCTTATTTAAATTTAAATAAAAAAATAATAAAAATGAAAAATTGATGAAAAAACTTGTGTGATTTGTTTTTTGAAGATTAAGAAGTATATAATGGGAAAAAAATTGGTTTAATTCATTTTATTTGTGGAGGTATGAATAAAAGTTTGTGAAACTTTTTTAACATTATGGGCGTTCAACTTTGAATGCTTATATCTCACCAAATAAAGCAAACTAATAAATTTTCTTTTGGATCTGGGGTATTTTGAAGATGATAATCATTTTTATATTAAAAAAAAAGTGAGTGTTGCCATTAGAATTTTCAAAGTTTGTACTCAATTTAATATGTAGACGACCCCTTACAATTTTGGTTGCCAGTTCTCAATACCTTACGCTATTTCCTGAAAAATGACACCTTTCACAAAATTCCTTGACCAATAGCAGCCGAAAACTGAAGGGTGGATCGTTTTTTTTTTCCCCAGCTGTACCATAAGAATTTTGCCGATAAGGCTAAAAAGTGCATTGATCCTTGTTCTTATGTTTCAAAAGAATAGGTAGCCCATGTTCGGAGTTTTTGACCCTTGCTGAAAGTGGGAACCTAAGTCACCGTTTGTTTATGTCTGATTGTAAAACCAGATTACGTTTCTTAATTGATAGTGGTTTAGATGTAAGCTTACTACCAAGGACTTTTAAAGGTAGTCGCACACCTTCAAGGTATACCTTAAATGCTGCTAACGGTACATGCATAAAGACGTACGGTTCAAAGCTGCTTGTCGTCGATGTTGGGCTCAGAAGGAGGTTCACCTTTACTTTTATCATAGCTGATGTTTCCAAACCTATTATTGGTGCTGATTTCTTACAAAAGTTTGGTTTATTAGTGGATGTTCGCAATAAGCGATTAATCGATTCTAAAACTTCTTGCAAGAGTGTAGGTCAAGTTTTACCCACTTTATCCTCCAGTTGAAAAACTGTAATCAGCACTTGTGGTAGGTTCCACGAACAGCTTAGTGAATTTTCGGAGATTACAAAGGTCAAATCTCAGCCCCTCAAGGTTACGCACGATACTGTGCATCACATTCAGACTTTAGGGCCTCCCGTTTGCTCAAAAGCTAGAAGGTTGCATCCAGTTAAATTTAAAGCAGCTAAATATGAGTTTGCCTTTATGCTCGAGCACGGGATCGATCTGTAGACCTTCCAAAAGTCCTTGGGCCATCCCTTTACACATGGTCCCTAAAAACAACTCTGATTGGAGACCTACGGTTGACTACCGCATTTTGAACTCTAAAACTCGTCCTGATAAGTACCCATTGCCTAATCTTCAGGATTTTACTCAAAGTTTGGCCGGCAATAAAATCTTCAGTAAAATTGATTTAGTCCGTGCTTTTAATCAAATCCCTGTCTTCGAGTCTGACATCGAGAAAACTGCAGTTATTACACCTTTTGGGCTTTTTGAGTTTGTATTTATGCCTTATGGATTATGTAATGCTCCGCAGACCTTTCAAAGGTTTATCAATGCGGTCCTTTTGTCCTTGATTTTTGCTTTGCTTACCTCGACGATGTCCTCATTGCAAGCAGGGACGAGGTTGAACATGTTAAGCATTTAAGAATAATTTTTGAAAGATTACTTAAATTTGTCTTACAATTAATGTCAATAAGTGTATTTTTGGAGTAAGTGAAGTGTCCTTTCTTGGCCACTTGGTGGATGATTTGGGATGTAAACCTCTACCGATAAAACAGAGGTGATCACAAATTGCCCTAAGCATAAAACCATTAAGGATTTACAAAAATTCCTTGGCTGTGTTAATTTTTATCGGCGTTTTGTCCCCCATGCGGCTGACTTGCATGCTCCACTAAATCATCTACTTCGTGGTCGTAAGAAAAATGACAAAAGCCTAATTGAATGGACACCACTGTAAGACGAGGCTTTTGAGAAATGTAAACTTTCAGTTGTAAATGGTACACAACTAGCCCATCCTGAGCCAGATTGCGACCTTGCTTTGTTTACAGATGCAAGTGATTGTGCAGTGGCTGGGGCTTTACATAAAGTGACGCCAAAAGGTTTTGTTCCTTTATCATTTTTTTCTAAGAAATTGAATAATGCACAAACAAAATATTCTGTATTTGATAAGGAACTTACTGCTATTTATTTGGCAATTGTTAATTTTAGATATATGTTAGAATGTCGTATTTTTCATGTGGTTACTGATCACAAACCCTTGACTTACGCCTTTGCACAATGTTCTGAGAAGTATTCTCCGAGACGTTTACGTCAGTTAGAATTCATTTCACAGTTCACTACTGACGTACCTTATACAGAGGGTATTAACACATTTTTAGAACAATTTCGATAAAGAATTAAAAAAAAAGTAATTGCTTTAGACTAAAAAATTTGGCAACAGCTTAATATTTGAAATGAGAACTATCGTCTGCTACTTTTAAATTTATTCTACGTTCAAAATGACGCATGTAAACAAGCTGTGGATTGAAGGACAAGTTATTACGCTTTCCGAAAAGAAATATTCTTATTCTAGAATTCAAAAACGTTGTGAAATGCATGGTATTAAAATTTGTAAGTGCAAAATAAGCAACATTATTAATCGGAAAGGTAAAAACCGTCAATTATTATTTCTGCAAGGAAAGAAGACTCGAAACAAATATACAAAAAAATTTACAAATCTGGTTCCGTCAATGTAAAGAAAGTTTCAGTAATTGGTTTATGATTGGTTGCCGGTTTCTCCTACAATGGGAAATTAAAAATAGGAAGAGTGGGAAAAAATGTTAAAATCAATTCATCATACTATCAGGAGAAGGTTTTACGTCCGATATTTACAGAAGAAATTCCACTTTTTATCCCAATGACTTTCAAAGAGTGAAACCTCATCAAGGCAAAGCTTCAATTCCTACTTCGAAAAGTACCGCTGCATTCCTTAAAAAAATGAAGACTTTATACAAGTATTGCATATATACCTTTTCAACATATTCCTGCAAAGTCCCCTGACGTATCACTTATTTACTATTGTGCCTTTCGTTTGTTAAAAAGAGCTCTTTCTAAACGCAAACCCACTACGATAGATCTACTCTGGAAAGTTGTGGAAGATGAATGAAAAGCAATACCCCTGGAAATTTTACGGAGAGCTCTTCTATCATGGAAACCACGATGCAGACTTATAGTCCAGAAAAAAGGCTATCAGATCGCACAATTAAAAAAATAGTCTTTTAATTTTAAACATTAATTAAACGACCCCGAAATCGTTCTAAAAATGTGTTAATACCCTCTGTATTTAGGGGTCTCAGAATTTTGTTGCAGACGCTCTGTCAAGAATTGAATCAATTGAAATGTCTATAACATTTTATTTTTCTAATCTTGTAGAAAAGCAGCAGACCGACGATGAGTTGCGTGAACATTTGGATTACCCTTATAGATCCAGCCTTTGTATTAAACATGTTAATTTACCTGGTTTCACTGGAGCTGTGTGCTGTGATGTGTCAGGCGATAAAGTACGTATTTTATAACTAAAGAACTTAGGCGCAAGGTGTTCGAATCTGTTCATAATTTGGCTCATGTCGGCACTCGTGCAACCATCAAGCAGGTAACGGCAAAGTATGTTTGGCCGTCTGTAAGAAAGGACTTAACTGAGTTTTGTCGCACATGCCTATCCTGTCAAAAGGCTAAAGTGCATAAGCATACAACCTTTCCTCTTGGTTCGATTCCCATGCCTAATACTAGGTTTCAGCGTATCCACTTGGATCTTATAGGTCCCTTGCCTTTGGCCAAAACGTTTAAATACTGTTTGACCGTCATTGACCGCTGTACTCGCTGGATCGAAGTGGTCCCACTTGCTGATAAGTCCATCTAAACGGTTTGTTGGGTTTAAATTTTAACTGGATAGCCCGTTTTGGAACCCCTTCCCAAATTTCTTTTGATCAAGGAGGTCAATTTAGATAATTTACTTATCAAAATTTCTTAAAGTGTTTTGGAATAGAGGGGTTAAGAACTGCAGCTTACAATCCAAAAGCTAATGGGTTCATTGAACGTACACACAGGACCACAAAGGCGTCCTTAATGTGCTACTCGCATTCTACGTGGATTGATGCTTTGCCTTTGGTGCTTTTGGGGTTAAGAACTACCATTCGGGAGGATTTCGGGCATACTTCTGCTGAATTAGTTTATGGACAAACTTTAAGGTTGCCTGGCGAGTTTTTTACTAGACATAAGCATGACATTTCGCAACCCGAGTTTGTTTCTAAGTTGCAGAAGGCTTTTTCCGAAGTGCGCCCTGTCCCCTCTAAGTGGCATGGTTCACGCTCAATTTATGTCCCTAAGGATCTTGATTCATGCACTCACGTTTTTGTTAGGACTGATGCTGTACGTAGGAGCATCTAACCTCCGTATGAAGGACCATTCCGCCTTGTTAAAAGGCGCCCAAAGGTTTATTACGTGGAGCAAAAGAGGTCTAAGAAATGGATATACCTTGATCGTCTTAAACCAGCATTCTTGCCCACAGATATTTTCCAGCAGGATGCCGAGAACCCTAGTCCACCGCCACCGCCACCTGCTTATGTGACGAAGAGAGGCAGGACTGTTCGTTTCCGGATTCCACCCGAAAACTCCGGGGGGAGCACTGTGGCAGCACGGTGATGTCATTGTGATGTTGGACATCTGGGCTGCACTGTGGCAGTACGGTGATATTGAGACGTTGGACATCCGGGCAATTGTTGGCCTATTTAAGCAATGTGCACTGTAAACATTTTGGAGTTATTGTTTTGATTGTTATGTTTTATTAAAGTTTGTTGTTACGAAATGACTGTTGTTTAAAGCCTGATCCCAACACGACTAGCTCCCAAATCTGGTGACTCGGACATTAGGATATGACAGCTTCAGTCATTTTCGTTAATTTTAACTTTTATTTAAAATTCTAAATTCAAAATTCGTTTATTTTATTTAACGGTTAACCACTTAATGGTTGGTAAGTGCAACTTCTCTTTGTGTTGTAGTTTTTTCAGAAAATTCGCATTTTCTCTAAAAATAGATTATTTTGAAACCTGAAAGTTCAAAAATCATAATCTAAGTATGAACTACGCATTTGTGCCAAGTTACGAGTCAAACAAATTTCTAGTTTTTGAATCTATAAGACACACACATTTTTATTATTATAAGTAAAGTTTCTCGTGCTTTTTGTCATTTCAATGTAGATTAAATTTTAAATGTACTTCTATTTTAATTTTTTAATGAAATTTGCCTAATTTTTTGCTTCTAAAAGACGTATCCTACCTGTTGGTGAGACTTATTGTTAGTTTGGTGAAAGTGTGGGGGACAGACAGACGAACTGAATGATAATACCTTCTACTTTTTATGTTATAAACGTGATGCAGAAGTTAAAAAGGCGCAATGCGTACATGTTCGTTGTTTTAAATATTTTTATATATGTTAAATATTTTATAATTTTTTATTTAAATAAGTAGGTTTATAACGGAATTGGTTACTAAACCGCTTCCACAAATTATTTGTGCTCTACAGGAAGAACATTATTTATACTCTTTAAAAAGAAATTTGCAAAACAGGGACTTTAATTAGTTCTAATTTAAACTTTTGGACGCCAAAATTAACTACTATTTTAATGAAGCTTCTTTCGCATCTTTAAATAATAGTATATAATAGTCTTATTCATCTGATTTATTCCCATCATTTCTACTCAAAGATGTTTATTGAGAAAATAAAAAAGAATGTGTTTTTTTTTCCATAAACAATTTTTTTTTTAAATATTCAAAAAAAAATGTAAAGTTAAACGATATTATGATAAGTTTCGTTTTCATTTGTGCAACAAAAATGTACATCACTATTCTTTAAAGTGCAAACGAATTTAGTAAACGATAAAGACTATATTAATTAAATATGCGAAATACAATTAAAGAAAATACTTAATTATGTGGCGTTTAAAGTTTAAATTCGAAGTAGCAAAACGCCCTGTTTGGCGAATTTCTTTTTAAGGTGTATAAATTGCGTGTTTCCTATTGAGCATAAATGTTGTGTGGAAGCGGTTTAAGTGACAGATTCAGGTACAAACCCCTACTTTGTAGAGAAATACTAGTAACAAGTATGTTTTTGTTATTTTAGTTATTTTTATATTTTAAATATTTTATAATTTAAAAAAGACACACGTAATTTTGCATTTACATTTAAGCATTTATTACTGAATAAATGACGTTTCCATGCCAATAATTCTTTTTGGTGAGGCTTATCCCTACAGGCTTTCTCCCCAGCTGCAAATATTGTTTAAAAACCTTACAATAGACGACTTAGCTCTCTTCACCGTACGGAGTTGTTAGCATGTTAGACCGTTTCGAGCCATCGGGTATTCCGTTCTCAGTTATTAATGGTAATTCCGAATGAAGTTTGTGTGGGTATTTGGAAAAATGCAAGAGCCACTCTATAATGCAGCCTTTATCCGAATCGTCAACCATTTTAGTTACATCAATATATGTACTCAAATATATATGTTTAATATAAGTTACATCATTATATGTCATCAATATATGTCCTACTCCCTCACTAGAAACCACAAAATGGCAAGAAGTGGCTCATTGTCCGACCATATTGATTATTATTGGCTTCTAGATCCTTTGAATTTATCGTTGTCCTTCGTGTACACTGTACATGCTTTCGCTCGCCTATATTTATTTTTGTAAGGAGAGAGATTCATTAGTGTCCAGATGTCTGTTGAATTTAAACTAAAATGGAAAATGGTTTAAAGAAACCTCGTAAGTTCATTTTGTTAAAAAAATAGAATTTGGTATGAATAGAATTTGGAACCATATTTTTGGTGAAACAAAGTGCCTAATTTTTAACAGTGTATAGTTTGATTAATTCATTTAAAGTTCATAAAATAAATACTTAGTAAAATTAGTGCTTCAAAAATAAAGCAAAACTTTGCATATTTTTTTTTAATATTAGTTAGAACTCTCTCGTAGGCTTTCTTCATACATATATAATAAAGTATCAAAAGAAGTTTATGGTGATGTATACTATGACATCATTCCAAACTGATTCGTATCACATAAATAAATATTTCTTCATGTTTTATTTTTAATAAAGTTTCTTGTGTGACGAAGTTGCATTATTAGGAATAATGAATAAAAAGTGAAGTTTTTGTCATTTCAATTTAGATTAAATTTTAAATGCACTTCTATTTTATATTTTTAATGAAATCGGCCAGATTTTTGGCTTCTAAATGACGTATCCTACTTGTTTGTGAGACTTATTGTTAGTTTGGTGAAAGTGGGGGACAGGCAGACGAACTGAATGATAATACCTTCTACTTTTTTCGTTATAAACGTGGTGTAGAAGTTAAAAAGGCGCAAAGCGTACATGTTCGTTGTTTTAAATATTTTTATACATGTAAATTATTTTATAATTTTTCATTTTAAACAATTAGGTTTATAACGGAATTGGTCACTAAACCACTTCCACAAATTATTTGTGCTCTACAGGAAGCACACTATTTATACTCCTTAAACAGCGCAATAACTAAAATGGGAAATGGTTGAAAGAAACGGATTAAGTTCATTTGGTTAAAGAAAAAATAGTATTTGGTATGTTTGGTCCCCGGAATTTCCTTTCGAAATCGCTGAGAGAAACTTCAGACTGACGTGTAACATTGGTTTCAAGCAGTTAATGACACAATTGAATTTTTAAGTGGTTATAAATAATAATATATAATCGGTATATTTTTTATTTTTTGTTGAACTAAGACTGATACTTTTTTTGTTTAAAATAAGATCTTATTCTACATTGTACAACTAAAGTGGATTAAAAAAGTTTACACTTATATGTGCTCCAGGAAAAAATTGAAAATTTGTATTCCAAAAGTTGGTTGAGCTCCAAGCCCACTAACCAACAACGAGGATAGGATATTACTTGTTAGGAACTCATGTTTAATGATTTAGCAAGTAACGTAATTAGATGCCGGATTATATTGTTTTGTTTAGCTAGGAATCAAATGTTATGATTGAAATCCAGAATTTCAACAGTAGAAAATGTTTTAAAGTATTAATTTAAATTCTGAGGAAAAACATTCCTTTATAAAAGAGCAGGTCAACATTTATACTTTTTGATTTGGTTTAGATGTCTTTCAAGTTCTGTTGTTAACATTCAAATATAATTTTTTTAAGTTACTTCTTTTTCAATATTTTCTGGTCAGAACACCACACACGGAATTTGGGCGACGGTCAGAAATTACCACGGTGTAAATATACAACTTCTTATTTTTTACCCATTACCGACCCATTTTTGAATACCATTACCACCTTTCTTAACGAATAAACACTCTAATTTTGTGGTTTTGAAATTCAGTTTTCATGCGACTTAGTTTGTCCGGTTTAAATTGCTCAATACAAGAGACTTCATTTGAATTTTATTTTATGTATTTAGATAAACTTTAAAAAGCCTTTTTTCCATGGCAAATTTTCTTGTCACTTAATGTTAACGAATTCTTAAAAATTTAACTGAAAGAAAGTTGATTAAATATTCTTAATATTTTGCTGTAACTCCCGATCGAACGATGCATCTTATGGCCCATATATATTTTTGTAAAGAGATAGATTTATTAGTGTCCAGATGTTTGTTGAATTTAAAATAAAATGGAAAATGCATTCCATTAGTAATAGTATACAAAAAAGCAGAATGATTCTTAACTTTCGTTTTGTTTCCAAGTTAAAGTTATCAGACTTGGCTGTCTAAAAATGGCTGGGTTGTACTCTGTTTCATTTTAGTAGGGTACTTATCGTCTTTATTCTTCTATAATATCAATTTATTTATTATAGAATGTTTTATTTTTTATTTTCATAGGTTCAGTTAAAATAAGAATTATATAATAAAGAAAGTCTTAAAAAAAATGGCTACTTGTATTGTTAGCAAGATTTACGGCATAAGTTTTCAATATAATAAAGAAATTCCTTCCTCCAAAAACAGAACACATATAAATATACTTCGATTAGCCAATTGGGACAAATTATTTTGTTGATTGATAGATAAATAAAATGTATCGTGAACTTTGTCTTACGGCCGTGGAAGTGGTGTTGTGCTGTAAGAGACGGATCTTAAGTGTTTGTTACTGTCAAAAAGTTACTTGTTACCTTGTTATAAAAATGTCATGAAATCGAACGAAAGCGTCTTATTTATTGGTTAACTAAGAGAAATAAAAAAATAGAAATAAGAATAAATTCTTACAAAATCTAGAAAGACAGTTTATAGAGACGTTGACATTTATATTCCTCGTTCCTCTATAGAACAAATTCCTGTGGGAAAACTTAATAACGCATTCCTTCTCACACACGCAATTGTCTCTTAACCAAGCAAAAATATAACACCTTACCCAGGCAGCATGCCTAATCGGCAAATGGATTGGCCAATCAGCGATTTCGTCGGCAAATGAGTGGAAGGTTTTTTTACGAGATCGGGAAGACGTCGCGCCAACTTGTCACTCCGACGTCTACCAAAAACGGGTCGATTTGTGAGATCGGATAGAAATGGGGCTGAAGTCGTCTGCCAATCAGTCGATTTGTTGGTATTTTAAGCGTCGATTTACGAGATCGGCCCGAACTTGTCAGGCGATCAATTAAAAGTGGTCGTTTGTAGAGATTATGCCGATGTAGGTACGATCTTTCAATTCGTTCATGAAGATAATAAATTTTAAATTTTATTGATTATTGTAACCAAACCAAAAAAATCTAGTGACAAACCCTGTGATGAGTGAAACAAAGTTTTCTATTTATTTAAACTCAATAAGCTCAAAGGTTTCTAAAATGTAGCGTGGAATACATTTATCAAGAATATATAAACTTGATATTTTCAAAATCTATAAAGATTTTGTCGAATCCATTAACTTTTAATCGCGAACTTTATAAATGAAAACATTGAAATAGCAGAGTTTCTTTAAGTTGCGTTGTGTGCCCGCTCAGGTGTTGACTTTGTCACTTGACCAGGGTTCTAACTTACGAAGCGAAATTGTATGTGTTAAAGCTCCTTATAAGGATGGCTAGAAATAGACTGCCTTAAACGATGAATTACCCACAGAGTTTCTACCACTTGAGTGTCAGGAACCGGCGGTCAAGCAACTATGGTAAGTAAATTTAATAATTTATATTTTTTTAAGTGTTTTGGTCTGTCGCTTAAAATACTACTAATACGATTTGTTTAGCTTAATTTTTGTGGACTATCAAACCAGAAAGGGTGGAAGATTTAGTATCAGATTTCTTTAGTTAGGCTGCTGACCTTATCAGACGATTTTGATTAAGATTCAAAGGCATTCATTTGTGTCTCTCCTGCACGGGCTTTTATAAAGCGCGTTAAGTGCTTATGTAAACCACCGAATGAGTTTAGCTTCTGACTTCCAAACAGTTGATGATAAGCATGTTATATATGATAAAACTTAAATATTCGCGTTCAAAACTTTTTATACTTATAATGAGTTTAACACGAATTAAAATTATGTTTCGCAGCCAAATGAAAATTGAAAACCAACAAAAGTACATTTAACCATTTTTGTAATTTTACTATTAATTATAGTAAGTATTCAATATAGGGTGAATATGACATGCAGGATCGCACTAAAAATTTCGATTTTTTAAAAAATTCTTTCGATCAAATTTTGAAGTTAAGTAATTTATTTTACCAAGACCTATATTGAGCTGGAAAGCCCAATCGATTCGCCTTGCTTGCAGAAGGTGCTAGGTTCGGGTACAGGCATCACGGGTGTCCGCTCGTCACTTGACTGTGGTTCTAAATTACGACGCTAGTCGCAATAGCCCTCGTGTAGCTCTAGTGCAACGATAATTCAAACTAACCTAACCAAGACCCATATTAGAATTGGTGTCCTTAAATTGTTTGATTTTAACTATCTACATTCTACATCCAGCCTAAATCCGAATGGGGGCGGGCGAATACAGGTACGTTCACACCGTTTTTTAGTAAATCATATGAGTAGGCCCTAGAAGAGTCCTCGAAGCTTGCGTTGTAGTCAAATGGACTTGTAGTCTAGTCTTGCATGGTACTCTATGACCATTCGTATTTCATTTTTCAGTGTTCGTGCCTTAATAATTTTGAAGGATCGAGAATGGAGGGGAAAGCAGATGATAACCAGCAGATGATAACCAGCTGAGTCTCTAGTATAAAGGGGTATCCAGTGGAAGGGGATTGATGCTTGGTAAGTTCCCAATATTTTATTTTAATTTTACTTACAGTGCAATAAAAGAACAATTATAGTGATAAAGTACTTGTGTATTTATAAGTAACGGTAAATACCCAAAATACTTGGGTATTAATTTTTTGGAATTTTTTCCATATTCTATTTAAAATACTTTATAATAGGGTAAAATTTGGAGATTATTTTACACAAATTTAAAGAAACATAAACCAAAAAAATATTTTTTTATGAAGCAATGGTGGAAAATGTAATATTTCTCGCCCCCCCCCCTTAAAAAAACCGCATTTTCTAATGAAAAAAAAATTGTGTCTAGCAATTAAACTCTTGTCTAATTTAATAACTATCCCTCTCTAAGCAATATATCATATTAAAACTTTGTGAAAGAGAAGTTTTTTTAGTGATCTGATGCATTTGCATTTTTCGTATTAGGAACAAATACTGATTTTATAAAATCTCTAAAATAATTCTTGATTGCATGAAAATTTATATTTAGATCAGTGTTTATGATATTCAAATAGTTAAGAGGGATTCTAAATATTTTATAGTATAAAAGTTTGTTTTTCTACATTTTAATGATTTACAACACTTGGGCGTTAGCTAGTTATGTTATAAATATAAATCTATTAAGGGTGTAGTATTATCACTGTTTATACTTATATTGTTAATTGTTGCTTTCAGCTGCTGTGAGACTGCATAGTTTCAGGATACAACAGATCATGTGATAGAACGGAAACATCTTCAGGGCTTAGACTACTACCAAGTACTAATTTTATATATATTGTATTTGTATTATTACCTGTCATTTTATTAATAAAATACTAGTAATTCAAGTAGTGTTTCTTTCTTCTTGTGTTTAAAATTAATTTTTGAGTGTCCACAGGCTTTCAGTTTTTAAGAAATTTAAAATTAAGTGTGGTTCAATAAGTAACTGTTAAAAAAAAGTAGGTAATCAATTTAAAAAGTGGTAAGGAAAATTTTAAATTAAAAAAAATTCTACTAGACAGGGGCTTATGTGAAATAATGTAGAAATAATTTTGCTTCAATGGTTTTGCAATGAAAGTGTTAAGATCCAAAATACCTTCAATGCTTTTTAATTACATTGGTATGTTCTCGGTTCATCGTGAGCATGTTGGTCAAACGCTGGGTAGAAACCGTTATTACGTAGAAAATACAGAATTGGGTAACCGCCTGCACATCGGTAAATGGTCGTATGGGTTATCACAGAATAACGCGAGTGAGGTTGGCGTGACGTGGGTAAATGATCGAGCCTGGAATTGGCAAAAAGTCGCTGCGATGGTCAACTACGATCAATAGCCGGCGATTTGGCATCGAAAAAAGGGCGCTAAACTTATCGCAGACGATTGACAAAAGGTCGTGTTTTGTACATCGGCCCGATGCGCCACCGAATGGCATTTTCGATCTCTTGCCGACTACTAAAATGCGGCGGTAATTGGTCGCACATGATTGGCAAATGGTCGCTTGCCAAGGACGAAACACAGCCGCTGCGATGGACATGGCCAATCCCTTTTCTACGTGATCGGATTGATGTCGCAGAATTTTTTGCGACTTTTGGCCGATGCTCGGCCAACGATTATTTGTTGCCTGGGTAAGTCGCTGCGATGGTTAAATCGATCAATAACCGACGATTTGGAGTCGCAAAAAGGGCGGTAACTAGTCGCCGACGATTGGCGAAAGGTCGTGTTTTGTACATCGGCCCCATGTGCGGCCGCTTACCATTTTCGATCTCTTTCCGACTACCAAAATGCGTTGGTAAGTGGTCGCAGCTGATTGGCAAATGTTCGCTCGTCAAGGACGAAACGCAGCCGCCGCGATGGACATCGCCAATCCCTTTCCGACGTGTCGGCTCGATGTCGCAGTATTTTTTTGCGACGTCTAGCCTTATATTTCTATCTCTGGAATGGCAACAGTCGAAATGAACAAAAATACTACAAATTTCAAAATGGCCGACTGAAAACAACAAAAAAGTGTTTCTTCAGGAATGGCTTGAAAAAGGGAAAAATAACTATAAATATTATGCACAAAACATAGTTCGATACGGCAGAAAAACATTAATATACTTTTTGAGAAAAGCACCACGAAATAACACAAGGATTGGCAATTTCGGGAATGGCTGCAATAAGGCCAAAAAAACAACAACTTTAGGATATAATCAGTAAGTTTAACTTTAAAGATGCATAATATTAGGGACGTTTAATGTATAAAAATTTAAATTATAATTTATTAACCTAAAGGACCCTGTCCGGATTTGGCGTCTTTCTTCAAAACGGTCGACTGAAATGACCAAATATATTACCCATTTTCAAAATGGCCGACTGAAAACAACAAAAAGTGTACTTTCAGGAATGATTTTAAAAAGGCGAAAAAGGAAAAAATAACTATAAATATTATGCCCAAAACATAGTTCGATACGGCAGAAAAACATTGAATATATATATATATTTTTTTTTTGAAAAAGCACTACGAAATTAGAGGATTACGAAGAATTGGCAATTTCAGGAATAACTGTAAAAAGGCCAAAAATGAAAAATAACCATAAATATTGTGTGCAAAACGTTGTTCGATACAGCAGTAAAACAGAAAAAAAATTTTTTTTTTTACTAAAAACACTACGAAATTAGAAGATTGCAAAGGATTGAAATTTTACAAGTAGTGGCGAAGCGTTGTCATATTTGGCACAACATCGCCCAAAATGCGATACTTGGCGATTGCCCCAAAAATTTGTCGCCAAGGGTTGCTATAAAATGGATTTGACGGGGTTACCAGATTTGGCAAAGTATTGCTGGACATGCTTCGGTTAGCCTAAAGAATCGTTCCCGGATTTGGCGACCATTAGAAAATCTCGCCAAGTCGAAATGACAACAAACTCCTGCCGGCAATTGCCGAGATGGTTGCCATCTCCAATGAAATTTCAAAAATGAAAATGAAATGTTTATTTTCTTTTTAATTTTTGAAAAATTTAAAAGAAAATAAACTTTTATGTAACAGGAAAAATTCATTAAATTGCAGACCAGATTTATAGAAAACGTGGAACGAAATGCCGAAGAATTTATTTTTAAAAAGTAAATAATTATTTAAAATCATTAAGCATATAATTGATAGAAGGTTGGTGTAAAAAACTTCAGAATAAATTATATACATTTAAGATTTAAATGGATTATTATAATACCGATTTTCGGGGCTACCAGTTTTGGCGTAAAATTACCGGGCACGATTCTTTAGGTTAACCCATGCTTCTTTAGGTTTACCATATAATTTTGATTGACTGAACTACTAAACACTATTGTTAATAAAAAAACACAGGCGTATAATTTTATAAGCATTGATTTGTTATTATTTTATTTTAAAAGGATACCAAAGGCTAGACTAAAATATTTCAATGAACGGTGAGCGAGCGAAGCGAGCCTGGATTTGCGCAAGCAGTACCCTGGGAACTGCGCAACCCAAGGAAGGGAACTGCGCAAGCAGTACCCTGGGGTTGGCGAGCGATAGCGAGCAGGGGGCGTACCACCTAGTATTGTTTATTATTGGCTTCTATATCCTTTGAATTTATCGTTGTCCTTCGTGTGCATGCTTTTTGCTCACCTACATATATTTTTGTAAAGAGAGAGAGAAATTTTGTCCTCGGTGTTAACATACAACTTTCCATTTTTTACTCATTACCGACCCATTTCTGAATCCATTACCACCTTTCTTAACGAATAAAAACTCTAATTTTATGGTTTTGAAATTCAGTTTTCATGCGACTTAGTTTGTCCGATTTAAATTGCTCAATACTATAGACTTCATTTGACTTTTATTTTGTGTATTTAGATAAACTTTAAAAAGCCCTTTTTTCCATGGCAAATTTTCTTACCACTTAATGTTAACGAATTCTTAAAAATGAAAGAAAGATGATTAAATATTCTAAACATTTTGCTATAACTCCCAATCGAACGCTGAATCTTAAGGACATAGTGTGTAAAAAAACAAAGTGATTCTTAACTTTCCTTTTTTTTATAAGTTAAAGTTATCAGACTTGGCTGTCTAAAAAGGGCTGGGTTGTACTCTGTTTCATTTTAGTAGGGTACTTATCGTCTTCATTCTTCTATAATATATATTTATTTATTATAGAATGTTTTTTTATTTTATTTTCATAGGTTCAGGGAAAATAAGAATGATATTATAAAGAAAGTCTTAAAAAATATGGCTACTTGTATTGTGTTAGCAAGATTTACTGCTTTAGTTTTCAACATAATAAAGAAATTCCTTCCTCCAAAAACAGAACACAAATAAATATACTTCGATTAGCCAATTGGGACAAATTATTTTGTTGATTGATAGATAAATGAAATTTATCGTGAACTTTGTCTTACTGCCGCGGAAGTGGTGTTGTGCTGTAAGGGAGGGATCTTAAGTGTTTGTTACTGTCAAAAATTTACTTGTTACCTTAGTACAAAAATGTCATGAAATCGAACGAAAGCTTCTTATTTATTAGTAAACTAAGAGAAATAAGAGAAAATAGAAATAAGAACAAATTCTTACAAAATCTAGAAATAGAGTTTATAGAGACGTTTAAATTTATCTTCCTCGTTCCTCTCTAGCACATATTCCTGTGGGAAAAACTTAATAACGCAATCCTTCTCACACACGCAATTGTCTCTTAACTAAGCAAAAATATCCAACCATAGTCCCTACAATTTTAAAGTATTGTCACTCTAAAGAAATCAAATCCCCTCTTTGCAGCTGTTCCTTGCAGTACGCTTTTCCAAAATTCACCATCAGCATCACCACCCCATATTTTATCTACTACTGTCAAGTAAAAATTTACTTCTTCTTTTAGAGTAATTTATTATTGTTAATTTAGAGGAATTATAATTTATTTCAAATAATTGCAATTAATTTTTACTAATTAGCAATGAAACGATATAAATGTTTCACACCTTTGTTGGCAATAGTTCCACAGGAATAAAAATAAGGGTCTCGATTGGTTAACCAATGTACTGGGCGAAACTTACAGTGCTATACCACCAATCACCGAAACCCCCCTGAAATCCAAGAATGAGACAAGAATGAACTACGATAACGTGAAACAAGCCCTTGTAAAATATTTTTTTATTAATGTAAAGTAATTATTGCAGCAAATTTAAATGTATTAAGTTGTTGCCAAATGCAGCAACAATCTGCGGGTATTTGATGTAATTTTTAAAGGAAGTTGAGGGTAAAATGTGCGTTCTCGATTTGCAACACTGATATCGTGTATTGATTTTGAAGTTGTAACGTTAATTGTGGTCGCCCTGTATTCTTTAAAGTAGATAGGGGTAAAACATTATGCAATTTTGTTTGACAATTAAGGCACTCACAATCGATTGATTTGGAGCACTAATGAGTTTTAAAATAGGATCAATGTTAACGGTGGACTATGGAAAAAGAAACATGAAATAACAATTTTTACTTTTTTCTGCTTTTAAAAAAAAGAACAACAATGTACGAAGTGCACAAACTGGATTTCCAACTGTGATTGAAAGAGTTTTTCTGATTAAAAAGACATATATTTTCTTTAAATTTCGATAATGTTGTTATATAATAACTTTCTCCTTATTAAACCCATTACAAAGTGATATACTATTTTAAAGAAAGTTCATTACACATGATGGTAGGGAAAATAACTACCGATAAATAACGTCAAATTATGCAAAGAAATATAAACAAACTCATAGGTATGTATATATTAGTATTTTTAATGGTTATAGGGTTACACAATATTATTTATAAAAAAAAATTGAATTGCACAAGAATGTTTTTATAGTAGTGTTTCCGGAAGATCAGGCTTTATTCCACTGCCCGGATTTGTACCACAGAATGAGCTCCTGGTTGGCTTCAATCTTTATATCCACCGGACCTGGGGGAAATCAAATAGTAATATTAGACTAGAATCGCTATAATGGTTAGATGATACGCGTTTGTTACAAATTATAATTTTATTTGGTCTTTGGTGGTTGGTTTCTTGGTCTTATATGAACAAAACTGGGTAAAAGCACTGACGACTCAACTAATATTGAAAGAGAAGGTTCCTGTGACGTCACCCAATCAGTCTGTTTGGGGTTTCAGCTGTTCGGAAATGGAGGGAAGAAATCTGTACAGAATCTAAAAAAGAATAGTCGGTCGTACAGGATATTTTTTTAAAAAACGAGCCGGACGGAAAGCGTGAAGTAAAGAAGAGCTTCTGTGGCATTAAAGTTGAGAAGGCCATGTCAAATGACTCCTCAAACCAGCAAACCAGTCATTTAAGGTTGGTGCACCACCAATGCTTACTTTAAATAACCTAAAATTTGGTTTTATGAGGGCACTAGCTATATTGATCATGCACTAGGGAATAATTTAATCCCTTGTGGTAATGTTTAATCCCTTGTGTAATTGTTTAATACCTTGTAACTTATGAAAAAAAAGACATGCATATAAGTGAATGATAAAGACCCTCCAGACCCTCCTCCCCAATCTTCCAAATTTGAAGTCATTGATTTTCAAGTTTAGAATGAAAAGCTATTCTAACAATTTTTGAGGACAAAATTTGCTCACATTTCTTTAAAAAATTTAAAACACACATTTTTACTAACAATCGCTTTCTGGCCACAGATAATCCAAGGTGGAGTATTTAACATATAATTCCTCAATTCATATTAATAAACCCAGTAAATCCCGACGACATATTTGTATGCCCAAATGTACACACGTATTATGATAATAAAAGAGTCGATGTGTGTACTCACTGTCCTCCACCAGCATCGAGTCCTCCGCGTTGTGCTTGCGGAGGAAGGTGAACCAGTAGAAGCCCGTCTCCACGTCGTCCTGGATGCCCATCACGGAAGAGACGAACGGCTTCCCATCGATCACGTTGTATTCCACCCTGGAACATTTTATACATTACAGAGCAAAGAGGCTTATCGTGCCATTTATATTTAAACCCTACTTGAGAATATTTTACATATTAAACAAAAGTATAATGTTGTTTGTATAGTTTCTTGATAGTAGATGGAAATAAAGTAAACATTGTTTGAAAACTTTTTTAAATGTGATGTTTAAAGTTAATTTTGTTAACATTTTAAATGGATAATTACTTTTATTTCATAAGATTTAAATTTCTATTTAATATAATCTTTGCCATAGTATTTAATCAAATATGAAAGCATTTTAAGCATCGATTTTGTTTTATTTTTTATGATACAAAGATCAACTTAGATTGAGGATTATTTTTTCAGACTGTCGTATTATTCTCTTTATTTTTTTTATAAGTATATATAATCGAAAAGGACATTTGCCACAAATAAGGAAAATGTTCTTTTTATGTCCTTAGACAAACATAGCATTGGTTATAGAGATGGAATTATTGAAAAAGATCCATGATGGAACCCTGAAATGACCCTAAGAAGTAATTCGTCATATGCAAAACTCACTGCTGTCTCGAATCAAGTTTCTGAACCGTCTCCATGATGCTGTATAGAGAGCTGTTGACCGGG
Organism: Oedothorax gibbosus; assembly: GCA_019343175.1. Lineage (NCBI taxonomy): Eukaryota > Metazoa > Arthropoda > Arachnida > Araneae > Linyphiidae > Oedothorax > Oedothorax gibbosus. Next base: position 9,395 of record JAFNEN010001126.1, on the reverse strand, counting down.
ACCTTGAGGGTCCAGGTCCTCTTGAAGTCCACATCTGTTCCAATTACCACGGAATACGTGATGCTGACTCTGCTGCCACGAGAACTCTGTAGCTCAATCAGTGCTTCAGATTCTGCATTAACATGGGTACAATATTATACACGATTAAGTGTTAAATCATACATTTTTTTGAGTTTAAAGCAAATGACTACAATGGATATGACTACTATCGTAATATTATATGTATTACGAAATTAAATTTGGGAAGGAAAATACCTTAAATAACACCTTCGAAAGTTCTAACACACAATACAATTAATGATTTATAAAAAAATCCTAAAGTGGTTGAAATTTATAAATATTCTTTACAGAAGTTATATGTGAAATTATATAATAAAAAAACACAAAATCCTTTAACATGAGCTGTGTACCAGCCTAAAGCTGACCACAAACGTATTAATTCTTAATTTGGTTTTTTAATAAAGATTCGTAATTAGGAGAAACAAATCAAGCTTTACATATAAAAAGTTAAACTATATCGGCTCACACTTTCGCTCGTTTTCGATTTCGGAAAAAAAAAGTGTTTGTATCGAAGACGTTTCGGGCACGTTCGAAGCATTCAGACTTAAAAAAAACTTAAAAACGTCATCTAAAATTCATATCAAATTTTCAACAAACAATTCTGCGAAGCAGTTCACACAAACGGAAATTTCAATTCCGAATTACCCTTATCCACCCACACTGTAACAAGTTGACACCATACCTTTCCTAAATTTAAATCAAACAGCTGACATTGTAAACATTAAAAAATGAATGTTAAAAAAATCGAATTCCAAATCAGATATCATGATTAGGACACCAAACCTTTAAACTGCAAGTGTGCGGCAAGCCTAAAGCTTGAAAATATGATTACTCACCGCTGGTTTCCGGTCTTTTGCAGTGATTATCCGTGACGTTGAGCAGAGTGGAGCGGCTTAGTACGGGCAGGACATAGTAGGAGTCCAGGAAGGAGCCCACGGACCCGTCCTCTCTCTGGGCAGCCAGAAGAGCCCGGATGGCGGCCAAGAAGTCGAATTCTCTCTCTAGACTTTCAGTGGCAGCCAAGGCCTTAGTAGCAAAAACAAAATAAGTGACGTTATGGAAGAAGAAACAAATAATATTAAGGGAAAAAATTGTTTTGATAGCTTTAAGATTCAGCTAGACGCTAGACTAACTAATTATTTGGTATAATCATGGCAGGGCGATTTTATTCAACTCGCGAATGTTTAGATCCAAACTTCTATATCTATTGTTTTTGACCTGAATGCTGTGTAGTTTGGAAGAAGTGTTAGTTTTTAGGATAATGGAGATTATTTACCAGTTCGTTGTAATAGCACCACCAATTTCCTGATTTCTTTCTGAACAATGTTAAAAAGTAATTCAATAAATTGAGCAATTGAAGCTTTTTTTAAAGCATGGCTTATGAATGATGTTGCCCCACTAAAATAAGTCATTCACACACTTTTTCTAACATATTTATCTACATCAATAATTTTTTTTCAGGGAAATTTTACTTGAAATGTTATAAGAAATGTTCATTTGTATATCCTAAACATATTTTATACTGGTAGAAAAGGTATTTTTATTGCTTTGAAGGTGTGAATGCAAAATATGTTGTTTTTTGACCAATTTTACCCCATCTGACCTATAACCGAAAAATAAAATTTAAAGAGAAAATATAATCTGGTTATTTATTATTTTTTCTCTTTTTATTTCTCCAGAATTTTCTGAGTGTAAAATTTGTTAAAAATATCACAATAATGAAACCCTTTTTGAAGAGTTTTTTTTTTACTTTTTTCTACCTAAAGTCGCACAATAGATACTTTTGCGATTCTTTCATGCCATACGTTCCATTCTCATCATCGAAGGGGGGAAATATTCCAAAGACAGTGAACCACTAAAATACCTGAATGACGAGGGCGGTCGTCTTGATGTTGTCGATTGTTCCGTTCCTGAACTGCCTCTTTTTCAGCTTCTGCGCCATGTCGAGCAAGGTCCTCTCGTCCACAGTCACGCCCGGCTGGGCAGACGCGCACGCCAGCGCCAGGGTGGCCATCGCTTGGTTGTCTGCGAAAAAATGTCAACTGTTGAAACATAAAAAATGCAAACACACTCATCCAAACTTAACTCCTCGGCGCAACTGCCCGTTAGTGGCCCATGGCCATGGCCATTTCAGCTAACGTGACAAAGGACTTAGGGATGATAGGCATAAGTCCTAGTTGGGTAGTCCACCTCACGCGGAAAAAAACACTATTTAGTTCCCAAGTAATTAATTAAGCTAAATATAATTTTTTAAATTTAGTTTTGAAGCATTTTTTTAAAACAAACTTCAGAGGTTATCTCCAAAACTTTCAACGGATTTTCTAAAGTTAATGCTCGAAAATACATGTAGACGAACTTCATGCAAATTTTGTTTTATCTTATAACATCTCAAGTGTTTATATCTTTGAAAACTGACACTTTCTAAAAATGTTCTAATCAATAACAGCAGAGAAACAAGGGCGATGCATTTTTCTTCAGAGCTGTACGTATAAGGAGCAAGAGTCCGACCTGTCCAGAAGGGTCTGTGCTGGGAGTCGAAAATGGTCGCCATCCTCTGGACGTCTCTGTCGCTCATCGCGTCACCGGCGTTGCACAGAACGAGCAGTTCGAAGGGACTGTCCGTTCCGTTGTTCGACTCGATGTCCGAGCGCAGTTCCGCGACCAGGTCTCGACCGTGGAAGTTCCTCGGGTCCACGCAGGCGACCATCAGCGCGGGAATGTAAAGGGAGAGGTCACGCCGCTTTAAGTGACCACCGCTGTGCAAATGAATCAGAAATAAGCACGATATTAATAAATTTAATTGTTTTGAATTGGAAATTATTATTTGGATTAATTGTGTTTTTTTAACTGAACAATATATAGCAGACAATTTTAGAGTATATAATCTATTCATCAAAACCCCTTTCACTGTTAGATTTAATTTAGATCCAATTTCTTTTTTACCGATTTAATACATAATTAAATGCTAAACACAAAATATCATAAGATAGGGTTAGTAGATATTATGGAAGTTATACAAAAGAGACAAGTTTTGTCTCTTGTGCAAGTTTTTTTCAAGTTTTGTTTTACTTTCGTATAGATTGTTATCATTAAAAATAATAGGTAGTTAATAATTTTGTAGTAGTTTTATCGCTCTAACTTTTTATGCAATTCTGCAGAGTTTCGAGAAGAATCATTAAACTTATATCTGTAAAATTAAAATTTAAGTTACTGACACCAGCTGCTTCTCTTTCAGAAATTTTCACCAAACACTTCACTTGCTGCCTTAACACTTTGCTGAGAATGATGTACTACAGGGCATCAAGAACTAAGAAATCGATAATGTTAACTTAAGACACGTTACAGGCAGTGAAAATATTCCAATATCGGTAACGTAAACGTGGATGCTTGATAGAAATATTATACTTTTTAGAAAATATTTAAAAAATCTGATGATAAAAAAATAGCGATCTGGACTTTTTTTTTATATATTTTTAAACAGCGATTTAATTTTGTCTTCAAGTTCAGTTATTACTACATACATTTTTAAGTGTTAGTGAACAGTGGCATATTCCCCTATTTTTAATAATTATTCTTTTTTCCATTTCCAATTCCCAATGTTGTGAGTAACTTGAAAACATTTCCTTACCCCTGCAACTCAGAAAGAAGTTGAATAGTGAGTTCGGTGTTCATCTCGTATATTGTCCTGTTTTCTAATTGGAAATTTTCCTGATCCGCGAGAAACAGGGCAACTGCAATCCTGGGCAGCTGATGACCCCACTTTATGGTCTGAGTTCCTTTTCTCCGCAGACCCATGAACCAGTCGACAAGTTTTTTATTCGCCAAACTGACTTCATCATTCAACACTTCTCTTGGCGACCTCGTGACAATGGTAGGGGCAGTCGTTGTTGGTGGTGCAATGTCTATAGAGTTAAAAATATAAGTATTACTCATCAAGATTGCAGTAATTACTTTGAAGTAATAACAAGTAAATCAAAGATTTTTAATAAGGATCTTGTATGTTAGAAAAGAGACAGAACGAAAGTAGCCGCCTGAAAGTAGTTAAAATAATGTTGTAGACTTAAAAGAACGAACTCAATAATATATCCATACGAAAAATGTACAGTTTCTCATATTCTAATATTACTTCAATAAATCAATTTGTAATGTACTAATATTATATCAATTCATCAATTTCTAATATATTAATATTATATCAATTCATCAATTTCTAATATATTATTAATATATCAATATATCAATTTCTAATTTACTAATATTATATCATTATGAAAAGTATAGTTTCGTATTGATATAATATTGAGTTTGATATATTTTTTTTTTATTCTTTTAAAATAAAACACAAAAATGTGATAATCTGTGCATTTGAAGATTTTAGTACGAGATTCGAAATATTTTATAACATGTTTAACTAAGAACAAAATACTTGTGATATGGGTAGACTTAGCATAAATTACTCTAAACTTATTAAACATAGCTACAACATACTTCAAATTTCCCTAGTTTTCCAATATCACAACTCGTTAATTAATGTGATATTTTTGGTTTATGAATATATATGGTTGGTTTTGTACCATTGTATTTATATTAACGAACCATTGTATTTTTCTTTTACTAGAAAACTCAATCCTATATTGATCAATTATACTATAAACGATTTTTCAATTTCTAGAATTACATTTATAAAAGACCTTGGTGTAATGAACGAATCTAATTTTACTTTTAAACTACATGTTCAACACATTACAAAAGATGATAATATAAAACTGGGAATGTTAAAGCGAACTACTTGCAATTTTACTGATATTTCTTAGTGTTTAGTCTTTTGAACTCCTTAGTTCGTCGAATTTTAGAACATAATTGTGTTATTTGGAATCCTTACAATAAAGCTTTAAAGGTAACCATAGAAATAATTCAAAATAAGTTTATCCGCTATATTTCTTTTAAATCTAATAATCATTTTATTCCTCTAGTTTGCTGAAATGCACGATCGAATGTCGTAGATTAATTAATTATTTTTACGATCGTTAATTTTTTTAACGATATTTTAAATAATTACATTGATTGTCCATCATTAGTATCATTAATACATTTTTATGCTCCTAAACACATTACCCGTAATAAAATTGTCTTAAGTAAAACTCACTATTTAAAAAATTATCTTAATAACCAATCTATTTCTCATTTCATTGACCTAGTAAATAATCTGCCCTCTCATAGCGATATTTTTTCGATACTTTTCTTAAGTTAAAATGTGACATCATTTCCTTATTTGTCTAATTATATTTGTATGTATATTGAGTATATCTTATATTGAGTTTCAGAAAAGATGTTATCTTGTCCTATTATTTTTTTCTTTTTGTACACTTTTTGCTGGCTTATCTATTTTATCCATATTTTATAATTGACCGTAATGGCTTTTTGTATTTTAATATTTTTATTCCTTTTTTTTTTCTTTTGATGTTCCCTTTTAGTTTTTTGTATTTGTGATGTATCTTGTTTTAGTCCTCTACCTGTAAATGGACTTGTTCTGTATGGTAGTAATAAATAAATAAATATTAAGTTTTTGAATATTCAACAGTTGTGCATTCATTTCGCATGAAATCTTTATTCCTCTTTGCAGTGATCTTCACTTTTTTATATTTTGTTGATATAAAAGAAACTGTGTCTGACAACTCAGGCAACCTATTAATTCGATGTATTCAAAATTATAAAATAGATTTGCCAATTATTCAAAACCTTCCTCCTTTCTTTAAGGCATAGACAATTTTTCTTTAATTTTTGAGATAGTCTTTTTAAACTTTGTGAGAAGATCAGGCACATAAAAACTAACATAAAAATACTTTACTGCAATAAAAAAAATATTAATTACTAAAATAATTAGCAATTAATTAATTTAAGAGGGCCAAATTGTGTGTAACTATACGACAATCCTATAATTACTTGTTTTACAAAATTTTTGCAGAAAAGAAAACAGTAAATATCCAGGCATGTGATCATACTTTATCTAAGTTCTAAGCATAGTAGTTATTTAATTATGATAATTTGAAATGGCTATAGCTTTAAAATATGATTTTTTTAATAATTTATTTTTTTGAAAAAGTGTAAAAAATTAAATATTCTTTACAATTGTTATAAAAAGTATGGCCACATGCCCTGATTCTTACTCTTTAAAATTCACGTTAATTTTTTTTAAATCGAAGCATATTAATTTGAAATATCTTGCTCGGAGTACAAGCATATTATGAAAAAAATCGTTCTTCAGAAAACGAGTTCAAGGATTTCATTGTAAGATTGAAGACAGTAGAATTCCCCTTAAAAAACAGCATGTAAATTAAAAACTATTTACAGTACAAGAAATCTTCTTGTACCAAATGAAAGATAAAAAAAATCAAATAATATTTTAATGCAAAAGTATCAGAACACATATTTTGATCAATTTTTCCGTTTTCTAAGGTATATGGATACCTTAAATGAAAATAACAATCTTCTTTTATAGCCAAAAACCGGAGTGTTCGTTTATAATCATACCCGAGCCCACTTACCACGAAATCTCTCATATACGTGTTAACTTTACAGACAAAAGAGCGTTATACTCACCGATGAATGAGTAATCGACAGAGAACCCGAAATAGCTTTTAACATGGTCGGACCGGAACTCTATCCGCATCTGCCTTCCCTCAAAAGTGACGGATTGTGACGGACCTAAACCGCAGAACTTCTCCATACTCTTCCAATCCTCATGCAGGGACACCTTACTAAAGATCTCCACGCTGTCTCGCCTGCAACTTGCCTGTTGCACAAGAAACACAATTCAAAATCAGGTACTGTCTTTTTAAGAGGGATGATGATTCTCAAATACCTAATGTATTAATTTGGAAATCCTAACTTTATATGAAAAGTAGTGCTTCAATTTGTTAGCCCCTTTTTACCATGTGTGAGAATAAGTAGAACAATTAAACAAATTGTAATCAAAGTATCATTTTGGTATTTAATCATTAGTTAATTATATTTTATTTTTATTTTTTAATGTAAATTTTCGAAGATCCCGATATATTCTGGAGCTTTCGGCACCGTTTATAAAATATATCAGGTAATTATATATTAATCTGATTGTGTTTTTCTTTCTTGTGTGTTTATTTCGTAAAATACAATAATTTACTATTAACTGTTTAATAATCTAAATATATAATTATTTTAATTTAGGAATTAGGCGAATGATTCGCAAGGCTAATAATAAATTCATCCAGTTGCCACAATTATTTTGTCTAATGACTTGGTTAATGGCGAATGATACCAATTGACCGCGGGTTTCCAAACCTAAGTGCCTCTGAGTTATAATCCAATGAAAAAAAATTCCGCTGTATTAAAACTTTTAACAAGGTTTTATTTATATAATAAACTAGCTTTATAAACTCGGCGTTGCACGGGTGTACCCTTACCCTTACTAACGGAGATTGTTTTTTTTTAATGGAAACTTTTATTTTTTACCAATTGATCCCCTCTCCACCGGCCAGGACTCCATCAGTATATTATAATTTCCTCCCATTCTAATATCAGCATTATTTTTTTTTCAAAGAAGAAGTCCGATTGTATCCAGGTCCTTCTAGGAATTAAAGGGCTTTCCCATAGGCCGTGTTAAAATGGCCAGAATAGCTATGATATAATGGCCAGTTTCCATTTGCCTTCCTACACCCGAAAATCCACCAAAATGTGGTAAACATTCCACTCCATATTCGACCACTCGACAGGGCAGAGGGGCCCAGTCGGTAAAGGCGTTCGCCTTGCATGCGATAGGTCCCAGATACGGGTACGGGCATCGTCAAAATAACTTCCAACCTATAAAAGGCTCATGCACCAAAAATGTCCCGTGTTTCAAAAATACCTCGTGTGGTGGGAGTGCACGTTAAATTTTTTTCCCGACGCTGCGTGCGATGTCGCCCTTAAAAGTTGCATTGGGTGCCTACTCAGGTGTCCGCTCGTCACTTGACTGTGGTTCTCAATTAAGACGCCCGTGGCCAATAGCCCTCGTGTATAGCTCTAGTGCGACGATAATTCAAACTAACTCTAACAAATACAACTGGATGTGAATAACTACACTACTTTAAATTTCCAACTTCGCCAAAAGCCGCTAATGCCGGAATTCGATCGGCCATTAAGTCATCTAAACATCAGAAAACAAAACATACATTCATCCTCTTGTGTATGGTTGGAAAAATAAAAATAACTTCTTAAATAAAGCAGTTACACATTGGAAATTGTGCAAACAAGTTTAGAAGATTAATTCGTAAATTCGTAAAAATCGTAAATTTTGTTATTTTTGTGGTACCAAGTCCCCTTAAATGACGTCTACGATATAAAAAGAATATTTTCCTAAAATTTGGTAGCTGTACCTCCAGTAGTTTTGGCTGAGCGATGATACGTGAATGAATGAATCAGTCAGTCAGGACTTTGCATTTTTTATATATATAGATGTAGCTGACGTACAGGTCTCTATAATCCCACTTTTTGAATTTAGTTCATATACAAAGCAATTAATATGTTTTAGTATTAAGATGAAATAAAATATTTTAAGAAATAAACAGCTTGATAAAAGTTCTATAGATATTTTTGGCGTAACTTCATCATTGAATCCATAGTAAATTAAATATTTTAATAATTTAAATTTATTAATTTGTTAATTTAAACAATGTTTGCTAACACTGATCTTGTTTCAGTCTTTAAAATTGTTTTGTATTCAAAAAAATATGTTTTAATATATATATAACTGTTTGCCCTGCAATGTTGAATGATTTTTTTAGATACAAAGTTTGCATCAATATATTGTTATTGCAAGCATTTTCAAAATTTACTTATAGATTTACTTTAAAAATATTTGAATGCTTTCATTCATTGCCACTCATTTTTGTAAGCAACTACAAAATTTAAAAATAGTTTTATCTTAACTGATTATATAAATTTAAGTTGGATTACTTTTTTTTATATAATAAAACTTATTCCATTTATGGAAAAAATGATATTTCCGACAGGATTTTTTATTTTAAGTTCGTTACGGATTTTATTTATGTTTATCTTGGACTTTTTTCATGTAAAGCAAGTTGGAAAAAAAGTAGTTTTTTTCCCCCAAAAGCTTCAAGAGCAGACAGTAACTGCACTTAAAAAAGAACACAAATATAACACATCCTTCTGCCTCGTGGAAAACCTGGAAAAAACACGAAGTTTGCGCTGACGTTTCTGTCGCAAACGAATATCGTCGGTCAAATGGCAAAACCACGAATGTGCAGATTCTAGGGATTTGCGGTTTTTGAAAAATAAACCGCTTCTCGGTTCAATCC
>JAFNEN010001125.1:35000-42185 GCA_019343175.1 Oedothorax gibbosus | reverse complement strand
GTTAAATTTTTTGCTGACCCCCCAAAAGCTCCTGAAGCCATATGTTTTCGTTTTTAAGTCCTTTAAATCAAAAAAACAATTTTTTTCCCCTCTCTTTCCCTAAAAATAAAAATTGCAAGGGAAAAAAACCCGCTTGGGTTTTTGACGCCCCCCGCTTTCGGTTTTAAACTTTAAAAACCCGATGGGGTTCCTGGCCCCATCGTATTGAAAAACTCCTCACATTGGGCCCAAAAGGGGGGGAAAACCTTTGGAAAATTTTTAAAATCCCCCCCCGGTTAAAAGGGTGGGCAAAAAAAGCTTATCACAAGCCTTTAAAAAAAAATTTGCTTTTAAAAAATTTATTTTTACATTTCCACCCCCCCGGGTTCCGACAAAAAAAAAAGGCTGTTTTTTAAATTCGCCCCTTTGTTAAAAAAGGCCCCCGGGGAATTTCTAAAAATTGGACATTTACGGACTATCAAAAGAAAATCAGGGGGGGCAATAAAAAATTAATTTTAAATCAGGGAAAAAAAAGAAATTTTTTTTCCCCAATCCCTTTTCGTCGAAAAAATTCTTTGCAAAAAAAAAGATTTTTTTTTTTTAAAAAATTTATTTCTTTTAAGTTTTTAAAGGTTCCCAAAAAAAGTCCATTTATTTTTTTTATTCTTTTCAATAAAAAAAAAATTTTCTTTCCCAAAAGCCTTTTAACCCTTTTTTTTATCAAAAAATTTTAAACATCTTGCTTGAGCCAGTAATTCTTCTACTTGTTCAAATCGAAAAAGAAGCTTACCTATCTGCTCTTGCATATGCTACCTAATTGCTTTTTTAAGTTTATTTTGTTTTTTTACGGCTGGTTTTTTTACCGACCTTATTCTCAACGAGCTCCTCTACAGTCTCTTCTTGCTTTTGTTTTACCTTTTTAGCATATCGATTAACAAATCGACCTACTCTGCCTTCGGAATCAACTAATTTTTTGTCTTTTGTGAAAAATGGATGAGATGCAGAAGTGATAGGAGCTCTGTATACAGGATATTCCTTTCCTTCATAGACTTGTCTTTCCTTGGTCTGCAGAGTGCTACCGCAAACGAAGGAAAATCCAGTTGCAGAATCAACAAATAGGACTTCTTGATAGATAGGGTGGCCTTTCTTTTTCATAATAACTCCTTAAGAGAAAAATAGGTTTTGATCATGTAATTTAATCGCTTTTTCATTTAAAAACAAGAATTTAAGAGCTCTGAGCTAAAGATAAGTAGGCCATACGAGCTGTTAGCAGTCCCTCAAGCACACCTTCTTCATATCGAAAATGGGGATGAAGCTCGAGGTTAGGAAAGTCGTTGGGTTGCAACAGGTCATCTTCGATAATCCCAGGAACAATTCTTTGCGCACAAACAAGTAATCTTTTTTTTTGAAATCTTATTAAATCATCAAAAACACTTTCCATGTCTTTCCTTTCTCCTCTGTTTAAAAAAATGAATCATAAATCTCTGAAAACATTTTTGCTCTAAAAACACCGGGGGGTTTTTTCCTAATTTTGGTAAAAAAAAAAGGGATTTTTAAAAAAAAAAAAAGTTTAAAAAAAGGGTTCCAATTAGCCCCCCACAGGTTTTTAAAAAGGATTCCCCCCATAAAAAACGAGCAAAAACACGAGTTAAAAAAACCCAAAGCCCCAGCCCAAATAAAAACAAAGGTTTTAAAGAAAAAAAAAAGGGTGGTTTGAAAAAAAACCCCCAAAAATTTTTTTTGAGCTTTTTGAAGCTTTTTTTGTAAAAAAAAATGATTTTGCATTTGGGGTAGTTGGGGTCTGATTTTTAACCTTTTTCCTGATTTATGGGCCCCCGCGCAAAAATTTGGTCATTTTTAATAAAAACAAAGCACCCGGGGGAAAAACTTTTTGTTTTCTTGGGGCCTTTTTTTCCCTCTATCAGCGCCTTTTTTTGCATAAATTTAATATCGCTTTCCACAAAAATCTAAAAGCTTTAAGCAGTAGGGTTTAAAACCATTTAAAAAAACACAAAAAATTCAAGGTTTTAAATAAAAAAAATTCTAGCTTTTAAAAATTTCTTTAAATAATAAAATAGGGGGCCGTTTAAAAAAGGGGCTAGCTTAATGGGGTTCCAAGGTAAAAGGGGACTTAAAAAATTGCTTTAAAACCTACTTTTTCAAAAAAAATCTGTTAGTTTTTTATCTTTTATAAGGAAAAATTTCCTTTTCTTTTGGAAAAAAAAAAAAGTATTTGGGGGGAGTTTTCGTAAAATTTTCGTTTGTTTTACTGAAAATGGGCATTAGAAAAAAGACTTTTCAAAAAAAACTAAATTCTTTGGGGGAAATTTTTTCCATTGTTTTTGAGTTAAAAATTTTAATTTATGAAACCCCAAAAGCAAAAACTTTTTTTAAAAAAGAAACCCCAAAAAAAAGGGGACATCCTAAAGGGGGCTCTTTTCCCCTTTCGCCATGGAACGGGGAAAAAAAAGGCTATGGGGATAGAATCAAAATTTTTTTTATTGTTGGGATAAAAAGGGGTGGGCCCATCCCCCACAATAGGACATTTTTTTACTTTTTGGGATTTGAGGATACGATAAGGCTTTTAATTTTAAAAAAACTTATTTAGAAGGGGGGGCCCAAAAAAGAAAAAGGGGTTTGGGGGAAAAATTTGAAACTGGGGCGGAAAAGCATTGGGGCCGGCCAATCAAGGGAAAACTTAAAAAAAACAAAAAAAAATCTATGAAAAAAAGGAAAAAAGCCCCAGTTAGCTAAAAAAAATTTGTAAATTTTTTCCAAAAGACCACTTTTTGGAATAGGGTTTTTAACCCCAATCAGTAGGGTTTTTCTTTTTTTTGAAATTCGGTTTAAAAAACTTTACCTATAAAAAAAAGCCTAAGCTGATTCCTAAAAAAGTGTTGAGGAAGTAAAAGAGTTTTTTTCACAAGAATTGGGCAAAACTAGAAAAAAAAAACTCGTTTAAAAAAACAGATCAACTGCTTTGTTTTTTTTTGGGGAAAAAAAAATTCCAAAAAGGGGGAAAAAAACTGAAAAACCTCTTTTTTCTAGAAAACCAATATTGGGGGGCTTTTAAAAAAGGGGGGGACCCTTAAAAAAAAACCCCCTTTGAGGGAAAAGAGATCAAATTTTTCATAGAGCTGTGTGGCATCCTGAAAAACAATCAAGTCCCCAAAAGCCGTATGTGGATGGATCAAAAAAAAGGGCGTTCAAAAAAAACTTTTGCGGGGGACCACCCGGGGGGGAAAACAATTTGCGATTTTGAATTTTTGGGCTGGAGCTTTTTTTTGGGGCCCCTGACGGGGGAAATTGAAGATTTTTTTACCAGAGGGGAAATAAAAAAGGGGGGCCCAGTTGATGCCGGATGCAATGCTCGATTTTTTTTTTCAAAGAAGCTGGGAAAAAAAAACAGACAGGGGAGGCTTCGGAATTATTTCATTTAATTTTTGGGAAAATTTGCAAGGAATCAAAACAAAAAAAATAAAGAAAAAACAAAGGGAAAAGATTTTTTCTGAGGGTTCTTCTAGGTTTAAAAAAAAGTTTGCCACTATCTTCCCCCCTCCTATTCGCCGGGAATTTGAATCCAAAATTTAAAAAAACGCTTTTTGGGGAAAGTTTCTTAAAAAAGGAAAAAAAAAGAAAAAAAAGGGTTATACAATCGATATTACGGAAAAAAACTCCGGTGGAACCCTTTTTTTTTTCAGGCAAAATTGGGGAGGATTCCCTTTCTTAGAAAAGAGATAACCGAAAAAAAAAAAACGGGGATATTTTTGAAAAATGTAGGAAAAAAAAGGGGGGGGAAACCAAAGTTTTCCAAGTTCGTTGAAACTTTAATTTTTCCCATTAAGGCTAAAAGCCGTTTGGGGAAATCGGCCACTAGGTATTTTAAGGGGTTTTTTCCCCGATTTCAAATCGTAAAAGAAAAAAAATTTTTGTTTTGTGTTTAAAGCTATTGGGAGTAATGAAAAAAAAAAAAAAACTGATTCCCTAGCCAGGAAGAAGCTGACTTAGAAAAACACAAATTTAAAAAAGGCATCCAAAAAAAGGGGGACTATTCTGAACGGAAATAGGCTTTTTTTGTAAATTTTTGGGGGCTTATGATGAGGGTATTTTCAACAAAAAAAAAAAAAATTTGCTAAAAACACCCCCCGGAAAAAGCCCTATTCACTGTTTCAGAAAAATAACCTTTCGGGAGGAAATTTATGATTCCGGAAAAAAAAAAACTGGAAGTTAAGCCCTCCGAGGCGGTAGCAAAATCAAAAAAACTTTCCCCCCAAAGACCAAAAAAAAAGGAGGTCTCTACTAAAAAAAAAAACCCTACGGGAAAAAAGGACCTATCTTTAAAAGTCCAAAAAGGGATCCATAGGCTTAGGGTTGCATGAGCCAAATATGGGGATAAAAAAATATCCCCGAAAGTGGCATTGACAAGTTTTGGCTCTTTCAAAGCCACGGAAAAATTTTGTTTTATAAACGTTTCCTAAAAAAAGATTCCCGGGGGAAAAATAGTTTCCCGAAAAAAAAAAAACAAGGGGTTTTTTTCATAGAAACAACAATATAGGGGTTTTTAAAAGGAGACCTTAAAAAACCCTGATTGAAGAGAATCTATTTTCATAGTTTGCTGTGCATCCTGGAAACATTCATTTCCCCCAAAGCCGGGTATGTGGGGATGGAATCAAAAAAAGGGCGTTTTCAAAAAGACTTTGCAGGGCTGGGGAAAAACCAAAAAAAAACTAATTGGGCGGATTGGAAAATTTTTTGGCTGGAGCTCTTTGGCCTGAACAGGAATGAAGATTTTTTTTTCAAGGGGAATATAAGACGGGTTGATGGCCGATGCAATGCCTCGATTTTTTTTTTTTCCCAAAGGGAAGTTTAGAAAAAAAAAACAGGGGGGGGCCCGGGGGAAATTATTCAATTTTAATTTTGGGATTAATGAAAAAGTTTCAAACCAAAAAAAAAAAATAAAGAAAAACTAGGGAAAGGAGTTTTTTCTGGATGTCTTTCTAGGGAATTAAAAGTCCCCCCACTATTCTCCCCTCCTTTATTCCGCCGAATTTTGAAATTTCCCTTATTGGAACGTTGGGGGGAAGATTTTTAAAAAGGAAAAAAAAGGGGGACGGTTAAAACAAATCCGATATTAACGGAAAAAAAAACCCCCGTCCGGTGCCCTTTTTTTCAGGCAAATTAGAGGGTTTTCTTCTTAGAAGAAAGATACCGGAAAAAAAAAAAACAGATATTTTTGAAATGGTTAAGGGATAAAAAAACGAACCCAAGTTTCCCAAGTCGTTTGACTTAAAATCCCATTAAGCTAGGGCCGGGTTTTGAAATCGGCACTGGGTATATGTTACCCGGTCTTTCCCCCTTAAGGATCTTCCACAAAAGCCTTTTTCAATTCGGGGGGGGAAACCACTTATATAACGGGAGGGGAAATTTGCGCGGCCCTTTTAAAAAAACCAAAAAAAAATGCTAAACTAATTTTTTTAAAAAAAAGGAAAAAAATCCATTTTAAAAAAAAAAAAGGCTTTTTTTGTGCTTTTTCATTTAAAAGGTTTGGCGGTTATAAAAGGGGAAAGCCTATGGCTTTAACAATTTAAAAGTTGGCCTATTTGGTTTTTAAACCTCTCAATCTTTTACGGGAAGAAATTTTTTTTATAATGGTCTTTAAAGATAAAGGTTTAACCAAAAAAAAAGAGATCACGAAAAAAAAAATTTTCAATTTGCTTTGAAAAAAGGATACTGGGAAATCGGGCAGATGTAACAAAAATTTGGCTATCCTTTTTCAGAAAAAGGAAATTGCAGAAAATTTAAAAATGAAGGCATCTTAAGCTTTGAATCCCAAGGATATTGTCTCCGGGGGGAACTTACCTTAATGAAAAGCTTGTTGGGGACAAGAGGGGGCCCCCGTAAGGCTTTTCTGAACTATCTCAATTTCCCACTTGTTATTACTCAGCGGGTTTACCAAAAGTTTTAGGTCCAAAGGGGGGGGGATTTAAAAAATTTGCGTCAAAAAAAATTTTTTAAAAAAAAAATCGCAAAAATTTTTCCCTTGGAGGGGCTTTACCCAACCCCCCCTAAACCCTTAGGACCCTTCTTCGCCTAGCGGTTTTTTTTTTCCTTTAACATTTTTAAAAAGCTCTGCAATTTTGATTTTGTTGGCATAATTTTTTCTTCTTTGCTTAAAGGTTTTTTTTTACTTAAGTTTTTTGTATTTTTCCGGGGGGGAAAATATTTTAGTTGGACGAAATTGGATAAAAAAGGGGGGCCCAATCTCTTAGGGAAAAGGTTCTTTTCTTTTAAGAAAAAAAATGGGTCAATTCCATCCTCCAACTAAAAGTAAGCCCCCCCCACTTAAAAAAAACCTATTTTAAAGGAGAAAAAATTTTCTTCTTTTGCAATTTTGCCCCATCGGGGGGAAAAAATAACTGTAAATCTATTTGAAAGAAGGGAAAAAAAAAAACCATAAATTTTTGGGGGAAAAAAAAAAACAGGGCCCATAAGTGGCTCGTCAAAGGGGAAAAAAAAACGGCGCCCGTTTTTTTAAAAAACTTGCGGGGAGAAAAACCCTTTTATTAAAAGGGCCCCCCCCGGGGCTTGCCAAGGGAAAATTACCTTCTGCAGGAAAAACAGATTTTTCTTCCCTTTACGCCATAGATTATTCAGGGAAAAAAATTTTTTCTCTTTTTTTTCAGGAAAAAAAAAAAACTTTTAGGTGGTTTTATTAAAACGCGAAAGGGGGGACGTCTTACGGGAAAAGGGGAAACCCCCTCGTTTGGTCGATTAAATCGATTGGGGGGACCCTAAAAAAAAAAAAAATTCCCCCAAAAAAAACCCCTTTTTTAAAAATTTTTTTCCTTTTTTAAAACCTTTTTTGGGGGGGGAAAAAAAGGGGGTTTTTTTTTGGAAAAAAAAAAAAAATTTTTAAAAAAACCCCTTTTAAATTTTTTTTTAAAAAAAAATTTTTTTTTCCCAAAAAATTTTTTTTTAAAAAAATTTTTTAAAAAAAAAATTTTTCCCCCCCCCCCAAAAATTTTTTTTTTTTTTAAAAAAAAAACCCCCTTTGGGGAAAAAAAAAATTTTTTTTTTTTTTTTTTTTTTTCCCTTTTTTAAAAAAAGGGGTTTTTTTTTTTGGGGGGGAAAAATTTTTTTCCCCCCCCCCTTTTTTTTGGGGGGGGAAAAAATTTTCCCCCGGGAAATTTTTTAAAAAATTTTTTT
>JAFNEN010001125.1:0-22500 GCA_019343175.1 Oedothorax gibbosus | reverse complement strand
AAATTTCCTTTAGAATTTAAAGAGGCCTGGCAGTTGTTTTCTTTTTCCCCCCGAATTTATTTAAGGAAATATTTTTCCAAAAAAAGAAAACAAATCGGCCTTGCCCTTAAATGCTAAGAATTTTTTTTTTTTTCCATAATTTCGATTTTTATTTAAAACGAAAATTTTTTTTAATTAGACCCAGTTTTTGTTTTGTTTTTGATTTTTTCCAAATTAAGATTGGCATAACTGGGTTTTTTTTTTTTGAAAAAAAACCCCCACCTCTAATCTTTAACAAGATTAGTGGTTTTTTTATCTTTTTGTATAAAAAATGTTTTTGTTTTTTATATATTTTTTTAAACCTCCTTTAATTTAAATTTTAAAACGCGTAAAATATTTCATTTGAAGCCTATATTAAGTTTTGATTTTGCGCGCCTTTTTTCTTGGATAAATTGGGTAAAAATTTTTCCGAAAATGCATCATAATTAGTGAAAGAATGGAATGAAAATCCCTTTTTCATTTTATACTTCCCCTAATGAAAAAGGAGCCAGAAAATTCATTTATTTTTTTTTTATCTCCTCAATTAATCAAGCAAAAATTCTTCCATGCGGTTGGCCCTGGGCATTTAGGAAATATCCTAAATGGGGTAAATTATTGGTTTTTTTCCCCGGAAAATCAAATCCGGAAAAAAATAGAAAAATATGGAATTAACGACCAGTTTTTTTTTTTTTTTTGTTTTTTTCAAAGGCGGTTTTTGACTTGAAAACACCAATTAACCCTAGCCCGTTTTTTTTGGACTCGGTAAAAACTTACATTATAGAATCCAACCCTAATTGTTTTTTCGTGGACGTGTGTTTTTTTTTTTTGGCGTGTAGAACTTCAAAAGTTATTTAGATTGGAATTTTTTTGCTAAATTTTGCCTTACGAAGAGATATCCGCTTGGAATTAAGAGCGGTCCATAATTTTACCGTTAAACCTCCAAAAGGTTTTTTTTTTTTTTTTATAAAAACTACCCAAATTTTATAACCCTTACTGAAAAGATTTTAAACAAAGGCTTTCTTAAACTGTATGTGAAACAGCAGTTAGGGTTTTTTAAAGAATATTCAAATTAATGAAACTCCCAATTGTTTGTTTTTGGAGCAATAATATATTCCTTTTTTTATCTATAACTTTAAATTTCGAAATTAATCACCATGCCTTTTGTTAGACCTCCGAAAAAAAGGGCTTTTTTTTTAAAATACAATAAATGCCTAAAACAAGGGAAAGAGGAAACTTAACGTTTTTTGTTTTTTTGAGAACTGGAAGAAAAGCGCGTTTACGAGCTCCCTTGGTTTTTGTCCCCCCCCCATTAACTTTGTTTTTTTTTTTTTTTTTATTTACTTTTTTTCCCCTTTTTTTTTACGAGAAAATCAAAACTGGGGTTAAAAAGCCTAACCCCCTTTTTAAGAAACTGGCCGATTTTGGTTTTTTTTTAAATGTTTGCCTGGCTTCACCTAAAAGCTCTAGAAAAATGCCCCCCAGTCTACGACGCCAATTCCACCCTGACCTTTCATGCCCCACCACCCCTTTTACACGGTGATACAGGTTTAGTAAAAATTTGTTCCCTCAAAGGGTTTATCCCACCTCAACTTAAAAGGGGGATAAAATTGGTGTTGGTTTCCTTTTGCAAAGGGCTAAAAGGAAAATTACCTCTTTCAAAATTTTTTTTTTTCCAATTTTTTAACCTTTTCTTATTCTTTTCCCCAGTAACCGGGGAACGGTAAAAAGGCGAATAGAAGAACCCCGCCTGTTTTTTCTTTCTGTCTGCCCCCGTTTTTTTCCCCCAATAAAATTCCCTTTTTTGTTCTTTTCCATAAAGTCCCTATTAAAAATGTTTTAAACGGATTGTGGGAGAAATTTTGGTGCCAATGCCATAATCGTTGCCCCCCTCCTCCTTTGTGGCAATAAATACGCAAAACCTTTTTTTTTTTTTTATTGAAGCTTTTTTCTGCGAGGCCCTAGTTTTTTTGGCATCATTCCCCCCTTTAACCGCCCCTTTAAAATGATGTTATGCCCAGGCTTTTTTTTCGTCAAGCCATAACACCGATAAGGGGATTTTTTTTTCCCCGCCCATTCCGCCTCATAGGCTTTCCCCCTGGTGGTGGATAAGCGATTAAAATTTTTTTTTGAAGCCGTTTTTTTTTTGGAACCGTTAACCGCAAAATTTTTTTTTGTACCTTTGCGGTTAACCAACCAAAAAATGGACAAAACCATCCCCTGTAATCGGTTTATTAGGAGTAAAAAAAATTCCTGTTTTTATGTTTTTTTTTCCTCTTAAGAAAATTTTTTTTAGCTAACTTTTTTTTTTCGCTTAAGCCAACAAAATCCCTTCCCCTAAAGTCCCCCCCCCCCCCCTTACTGGTAACCCCGCCATCCTATTTGAAAACCAATTCTGCCGTTAAGGCGAGGCATTCCCCTCTGTTTTTGGTGGACAAAAAAAAAAATGTTTTTTTATCTTGGTTTTGCATTTCCCCCATCCTACAATCTTTTAAAAGGTTTTTTTTTTAAGTTTTTTTTTTTATTTTTAACTTTAAAAAAACGATAGTGTTTTTACTTTTTTTGTCCCCCTTTGTTCCTTTTTTTGCCAAGGAACCTTAAGACCCCCCTTTTTGCTTTTTGAAAGATAAGCTTGCCCTTAAAAAAAGGGCCTCCTTTTTTTTTTTTTAAGCTAAAAACTCCCTCCCTAATTTTTTTTTTAAATTCAAAAAAAGATCATTTTTAATGGGGCGTAAACCAACAAGTAAAACTTTTTTTTTCGTAAAGACCTATGGGATTGCCAAAAAATTGAAATGAACTTGATACCGAAAATCCACAAATGGTTTTTTGGGTGTCCCCTTTTGGAAAAAGAGGAATTAAACGCGTATTTAAAGAAAGAGGAATTCAAGCAGATCTTTTTTTATCGCTTTTTAATAAACTTTTTTGCCCTCTAATTCGCGATCTAGCTGCGCGCAAAAGGGCCCCTTTGGCAAAGATTAGGTTCCCCGGAAATGCTGGGAAAAAAAATTTTTCTTAGAAAGAACCCCCATAAATTGGTATTACAGGGCTGTATGGCAAAAAATGGCTTAAACAGAATTTCTTTTGTTTTTTCCGCAAGCATTCCCTCAATGTTTGTGAATTTTTTCGTAATTAGGGTACGAAAAATAAATATTAGCGGGGGGGATTTTTTTTGGAAATGAGGTGGCCTTTGAATTGAGGGTTTTTTTTTGCCCCACCCCTAAAAAGGTAAAAAAAACCATTTCCAACCTGTGGATCGGTTTTTTTTGAAAGAAAAAATCTGGATTAAAATTTTTGGTTACGAAACCGAGGATTCCTATTAACCCCCTTTTTTTGTGTCCCCCTCCCCCATTATTCCGAGGGCAAGTTGATTAAAGTTCCGGCACCTATTGCCCCCGTTTTTTTTTTTTTGTTTTCCCCTTAAACGGCGGAGGGGCCAAGAAGTTTTTGTTTTCTCGCCCATCCCCTGGGAAACAAATTCCCCCCTTTTGAATAATGTAAGCTCCCCTTGTTGGGAAAAAAGGGTTTACCAAAAGAAAAATTACACTGCTTGGGCAAAACGTCAACAGCTATGGGGCAACAAAGGAAAATAAAAGCCAAGAAAATGGGTTTTTATTTTAATATTCCCACGAATTTTTTGCCTTCTACCCCCGCTTTTTTAGACTCAATTTTACAGGGTTTTTTACCAACGCATCCCCGTTTTTTTTTTTTAAAATGAACCATCCTCATCCCCTGTGGGGGGATTATGCAAAACCCCGTTTTTTGAAACTTTAAAATGCCAAGCGTATTCCTAGAATCTTCCTTCTGTAAAATTGGTTGAACATTTGTTGCAGTTCCCCCGAAATCCCAAGCATGGATCTTAATCGCAAAATTTTTGAAACCAAAAATGCAATCGTAAAAGTTTTTCACAACTTTTGGGAAACCTACTTTAGAAAAAGTAAGCTTTATTTAAAAAAAAAATTTGTTAACCCATGTTTTTTTTCCGCTTTTTTGGCAAAACAAGATATCCAATTATGTCCCCGTTTTTTTTTTTCCCCCAAACAGAAACAGAGCCAAAGAGTTTTGTTTTGTTTCCAGCAAACCTTGAAAATTGTTCTTTGAGAGAAAATGTCCCCGTTTTTTTTTACAAAGCGGTAGCCTTTTTTTTCCATTTTTTCTTATAGCGCCCCCCCCCGTTAAAAAAAAGGACCCCCTGCAAAGTTTTCCGCTGGAAAGAGAAAAAAATTATCCCCAGAAAAGAATGTTTAAAACAAGGAAATCCGTTCCCTGCCACACGCGTCCACCCCTTTTTTTACGTTAACATGAGCAAATCTGTTACCAGAAAACAAAGGAAAACCGAAGAGGGGATAATTTAAGGTTTGTTTTTTGTTTCTTTGTATAGAAGTTGCTAGTAGAAAATGCACTTAAACAGAATACAAATCTTTCAAAAAAGCGCGCAGTAGTTTTGTTTTTTGTGGGAAAAGGTTTGGGGAAAATTTTTTTTTTTGCAGGAGATACTTTTTCCCCTTTTATTGGGCTCTTTTTTGCAAACCCGTTAAAAATTATCGACAATTTTTTTTAGCAAAAATCAACCCCCTAAACTTGGGAAGAGCCTTTTTTTTCCCATTTTCAATCCTTAAGAGGTTTTTTAGCCATTAATAAGCCTGCTAATGCCCAACCAATAACTAGGTTTAAGCCCCCCAAGTTATAAGGGTAATAAAAGCCCTTGTTAAAGAAAAAATGCCACCAATTCCCAAATTAGGTTAAAAATAACACCCTATAATCCCGCTGTTAATTAACCCCACATCCAATTTTTTGTCCCCCCCACCAAAAAAGTTGGCCTTTTTTTTCTAAAAAACCGCAGTCCTTGTGTTTTTTTTGGTAAAAATCCCACTCCAGGAAAAATATCAAATTGGCTTGCCTGCTAGAATTAGGAACAATAAAGAGATTCAATTAGATTTTGTAAGCCCCCCAATTTTTTTTTTTTTTTTTTTTTTCAACATTCCCCTATTTTTTTTAATGGAGGCAAATAACAAAAGGAAACCCCCTGGTTCCTTTTTAAAAGAAATTTCTCTTCTCTTTTTTCCCTCATCTCGCCTCTTCCGAAAGGTGTGGTTTTTTTTTTTTAAATAGAATTAATGCTCGTATTGGGTTTAAATTATAAAAATTTTCCGCCCCCTCTGTGAGGTGTTTTTTTTTTCCTTTGAGAAAACCTTTTGCAAACTTTCCCCCTGGCTTTTTCAAATTTTGGGTAAATTTTTTTTTAAAATAAGGTTTCCCCCCCTTGTGTAAATGCCCCCAAGGAAAAATCCATTCCAGAAGAGCCTACTTCCAAAAATAAAAAAACCCAGTAACCTCCCTCCAAATAGAACGGCCTTTTTTTTTTAACCAGTTGTTTTTTTTTTTTTTTTATACATCGTTCTTCCCTCCATACGCCTTTTTTTTTAAAGCTTGCTCCATTTTTTTTTTAATAATATGACTTTGCTTAAAATTCTTTGTTTTGGCTTTTTAAAAGCCAATTTTTAAGCCCCTGGATTCTTCAAACCTAATTTAGAAAAATAATTTCGGTTTAATTAAACGCCCCCTCACAGAATTTTTTGTTTTAAACCCACCCTGCCGTCCCTCTTTCCTTTTTAAATAAGAAGAGCAGCAATCCCTTAATTCCCTTTACTAGTTCTCCCCTTTTTTTAAAGTACCGGTTTAAAACACAAATTATTTTTTTAATTTGGCAAAATAGGTGGATTTTTCAATCCTTGACAATTTTTTTTTTTTTTTGGCATCGATTTGGTGAGGTTTTTTTTACCCACCTTTTCGAGTAAAAAGGCCCCCTTTTTTATCCCTCCTGTTGTTAAATATTTTTGGGAATCCCTTTTTTTAACAAAATTACTCAACCAACAAACAGCAATACCCGTTTTTTTTTTTTTTTTTTTTCCCATCCAATTTCCTGAATTTTCCCGCAGTGTTTTTTTGTTTTTTTTTTTTTTTTTTTTTTTTCCATCCATGGTGCCATATTTGTCCTAAGAGCCCTATCATTTGTCCCCTACTTTGGCTTTGTGCACAATTGTCCCGCAGACCCTTCCTCCCCTTAACATATTTTAATTTCCCCCAAAAAGGCCTAAGATCAAACTCCGTCAAAACTTGTAACAAAATGTCCCGAAGATTTATCAATGCTTTAATTTTTTTTTTTTAGCCAAAGTTTTTTTTTTTTGAAATCCCGATTTTTTTTTTTCCTTTAAAATCCCTTCATAATTTTGAGGCCTAAATTTCTTCTTAAGTCAATTGATGAGGGATCCGCTACCGCCTGATGGCGAAATCATTTTTTTTTTTTTTTTTTTGCGATGGAAGTTTTTTTTGTTTTTTTAGTCACCCCTTTTTTCCCCTAAATTGTTTTTTTTCGAAATGTTCATAGCAAATCCTTTTACTTGCAAAAAAAGAAAATTTTTTTTTAACGCAATAACTTGCTCAGGACAAATTTGTTTTTTTTAGTACAAAATAGGAAACAAGCCGCATAGCCCAACCTCGCCCTTCCCCATATTGCAAAAACCCACCTTTGCTACCACCAAAACTTTGGGGGAAAAAACCAAAAAAATGTGGGCATATTCCAAGGGGAAGGTTTGAGGATTTTTTTTTTTTTTATTGCGGTTTTTTTCCCTTTAAGTTTAAACCCTGCCAGCATTTAGGAAATTGACATCGCCCCCTCCCTTTTTTTCCATGATTTACATTTAAATTGCTTTTTATTAAACGAATGTCCTTTTTTTTCCTCGTCTTATTTCTTTCCCTCGGATTTAATTGTAAAAGTAAAGCCCGAGCAATGTGTGGCCTACCGAGCTACCCACATTAACAGGTTTTTCTAATTTTTCCCCAAACAGCTACTTGGGGGGGTTTTTTAATTACTCCCTGTTTCCTTGCCTAAACTTGCACGTAAATATCTTCTAATTTTTTGTTTTCCGGCTTGCTTTTCAGGGAGTCCAAATTTTTAAAATAAGCCAATTCCGCCGCCATCCTGGGGCCTTTTTTACCCTGTTACACCAACCTCCTGCGTGGGGGGAAATTCTTTTTTTAGTAATCCTTATTTTATTAACTAACAATCCCCCCTCAATTAAGCAAACCGCCAAAGAATGATTTGCCCTTTTTTTTTTTTACCTCTCAAATTTGTGTTTTGCAACTCCCCATGATCTCATCCTGGCTTGTTGGGTGAAAACCCAAAAACGCTTGAAATATATGCCAATTCGGAAAAAAAAAGCTTGGAAGGGCCCCCCTAAAGAATTTTTTAAAATAGTGGAAATGGCCAATCCATATTGAGTTTTTTTGTTGCAAAGGACCCCCCCCCCCTCTTGCCCTTCATTTTAAAATCAAAAGCATGAAAAAAAACAACAAGCGCTTTTTTTTAAAAGAAACGTTTTTTTTTTTTTTTTGTAGCTTTACTTGGGATTTTTTTGGCCCATTCAGTAGCCTTTTTAAAGACCCCGCCCCCCCTCCCTGCAAGTTCCCCCCCCTTGGGATTTTGCCCCATAAACTCCATCCCCCTACACGCCTACCTTTGGATTTGATTGAGCCTTTTTGAAAAACCCGGATTTTCAACATAAATTCTTCTCCTCTAAACCCTTCCCTAATTCTCCTTTTTTTTTGTTTTTTTTTAATAACAAAAGAAAATAGAGCCGAATATGCTTTTTAATAATTTTGTGCCCGGTAATTCCATCCCTACTTTTTTCCCATCCCCTCGAGTGAAAAGCCCTGTAAAGCAATTTTTTTTGCCATCTTGAAACTACAGACCCCGGTTTTTATAGCCTAGCCCCCAATCAATTTTTTTTAGCTCCTGTAAAACAAAAACTGGCAAGTTTTTTTTGAGGAACCCCCTAATCCCCATTTTTGCATGCGTTTTTTTTTTTTTTTAATAAAATCTTTTCCCCACCCTCTTCTTGGGGATAGGTTTTGATTTGCCCTTTTTTTTTAATGAAATGCCAATAGGAAAGTTTTGGGTAATGTTTTTTACCTTGAAATAATCCCTTAGAAAGTTTTGGGCCCCCCCCCCCCCCCCCTGTTTGTTTTTTTTTAAAACGCTGAGTTAAAAAAGGAAAGGAAGGGATCAATCCCACCTTCTGGATTCCCATTTTTTTTCCCTCCCATTTTTTTACCTTTTTCCCCTGACTTTTTTTTGTTTTTTTTTTTTTTGTTAACCAACTGGATCCATATTTTTCCATAATCTGGAGATAACGGGTTTTTTTTGGCTTTTCGAGAAAATAGAGCCCCGAATCTCCGTGGGGTTTTTTTTTTAATGGAGATTCCCCTCTGTCTATTGTTTTCTTGCCGTGTGTAAACTTGTTTTTTTTTTTTTTAATGGGTGTAAAAAAAAGAAACCTTGGGTTTTTTTTTTTTAGCAGACAAATTGCACCCTCTAAAAAATTTCATTTTTGGGGTTTGCCAATGGAAGGAGAGTTGGAAATTTGGTGTGACACCCCGATTGGGTTTTTTTTTTTTTTTGCAAGATTATTCCATTGATTTTTCTCCAGAAAGAGTTTAAGTTTTGTACCAGAAACCCACCATACCTCCCCTTTTTTTTTTTTTATCTGTAAATTTTAAATACCTTTCTTTTTATTCCGTAAACTACCATTTTTAAAAACAAATTGAATTTAACATAATTGGGTTTAAAATACCAATTTTTTTAAGCCACTAAATTAAATGCAACACACAAAAACAAAGTTTTGTTTGCCTTTTCCCGTGGCCCTTTTCTTAAAAATAGCTTTTTAATACAACAATTCTTTTGGTTCCCCCCTGAAAAAAATCTTTAAATCCCAGTTTTCCCAAATCCGTTTTAGAAAATTCCAAAAATCCCAAACTTGGGCCCTATTGGCCGAAAAATTTTTTTTGTTTTTTTTTTTCCCTGGATAAAAAGCATTAAATTTGCCTTGAAAAAAAAGCCCTTCTTGAAGCATTTTTGTTGATGTCTTTTTTCAATAGGCCTTTAAAAAGCCCCCCCCAAAGGAAAAGCTCTTTCTGTTGGAGTTTTTTCCCAATTTTTCCCCCCTTTCCACACAACCTAAAACTCTACCCCCCCAATAAAAAAAAACTAGCCTTCTTTCTGGAATAACAGATTTGACAACTATAGAATAGGCGGTAAAACATTTGCCAAATTTTCCGCCCAATCCGCCCCCCTGGCCCCCAATTTTTTTAGAAGAGTAGATTAGCTTTCACCAGGAAACGAACCTCGGCATGAGATAGGGAAGAAAATACACTTCCCTTTCACCAGAAAAAAGCATAATAGTAAACTAAAAACGTAAGTATAATTTTTGATGACTAATCCTGCCGAAAAGAGGATTTTTTAAGAAAAAATAACTGCAAAACTATCCATTTCATCCCAGCCCATTATTTCCATTTTGTTTAAGGTTTAAAAAACCAAGGAAACCCCACCTTCTTTTTTCCTTAAAGAAAATGGCTTTTTACCAACCGGTTAAAGTAAAGGTAGACTCCTTTTTCCAGCCAACATCAATGCAAAAAAAAGGTAAATAAATGGGGGTTTACAAAAATTTGGAGTTTTTTTTTTTTTTTAAAGAAATGTTTTGATAAAAAATTCAAATGGGCGGCCTAAATTTTTTTTCTCTGCTCCCCCAATTTACGCATTAGGGATTCCATCACAGCTTTTCCTTCCCTAATCCCCCCTAATAAAAAGCCAAAATGGAAAGTCTAAAACTGCCAATCTTACTCCCGGAAAAGCACCCATCCAACCTGGGCATGATTATCCAGCCAAAAAAAGAGCCGCTTTGTTTGCGATCATAAAACATTTTCCCGACAACTTTCAATCTACCCCATATTAAAAATAAAAAAGTAACTTCCAATGGAAAGGGGTGAAATATCCCCTTTGCGTTATAATCCTTTTTTTAATGCTCATATAAACAACACGTTTTGTTTTTTCCCCATCCAAGAGAGAAATTTTGTTTGTTAAAAGAAAAAATTGAACTTAAATCTTAGGGGAAAAATGGGCGGCCGGGGGACCCCCCAATCTAAATGAAAAACTTCCAATTATTTTTTTGGCCCTTTGGGTTGTAATAAAAAGATAAATTTCTACAAAATATTTGAATCCCGCAGGAAGTTTTTTTTCCAAATCGACTAGTTTGGGGCAAAAAAAAAAACCCCGGTTTTTTACTTTTGATAATCCCCCCACCCCGATTTCCTCAAAGAAGGAAATATTCCCCCCCTGGTAATAGGGAAGAAGTTTCCCACATGAAAAAAATCCCAACTTCCCTGATTTTTGCAAATAATTTGAGCTAGTTCAAAAAGCCATCTTCCTCCTATAAATTTTGGGAGATTAATGCCATTCTCTTTGTTTTCCTCCCATGACCCAAGATGAACCTCATTAAATAAAGTTTTCAAGGATAAACTTTCCTTCCTAGTTGCGTTTTTTTGTTGTTTTTAAGTATTTTTTGTGTTGTTTTTTTTTTCCTCGCCAACTTTTTGAAATTCCCTTGGCCCCCACTCAAATCGCTCCACATCGCCCAACATTTACAATAGAAAAGCGTTTAGCAAAGGTCTTTTTTTAACTCACAATAAGTTTTGTTTCGCCATACGGATCCTTGTTTTAGCCTTGACTATGGAATTCCCAAAATACTTTTTAAAAAAAATTATTCTCTGGTTTCAGGAACCGCCCAAACCCCCGAAAAAACCTTTTTTTTTTTTAAACCATAAAATTGCTAGGTGTAAACCTATTAACCCCCCCCATGGGGGCCCCCCAAAGAAATGAATTCTTTTTTTTTCCTGGAAAACGCTTTTTTTTAAAAAAAACACCCCCAAAAATTTTCCCCCTTGTTTTTTTTTTATTTTCCACAATATAATTTAGTTCCTTCCCCATTCTAAGACAAAAAAACCCCCAACACTAAGTTTCCCAAACAAAAAACAAATTATGAAAAAAATTCCCAATGGCCAAAACGCAATTGGGTTTTTTTTGATTGCATAACTGGGGTTTTTTTTTTTTTTTTTTTTAAAAAGCTTGCCTTATTCTTTTTCAAAAGGGAAGGAAAAGGTTTTATTCTTTTTTTTTTAAAAAAACTTTTTTATATCAACCTCTTTTAAATTTTTTTTAAAAAGTAACGAGTAAAAAAAATTTACCCCTTAAAATTTCCTTGAAATTAATTTACCTGTTTTTTAAAAGATACTTTTTTTTCCCGACTTAAAAAAAAAAAATCACCCAATATCCAGTAGTCCCCCAAAAATTTAAAAAAGTCCCCCCCCCCCCCCCCCAATTTTAAAATTCCTTTTTTTTTTTTTTCCCAGCGGACTTGGTAAAAGAAGAGGAAGAATGTCCTTTTTTTTAAACCAAGAAATCCCCTTTCTCCTCAACGACCCAAAACGTTTTTTTTTCTTTCCCGGTAAGCAAATGGGGCCCCCCCTTTTTTTTCTTTTTTCCCCCTTTTTTTGTTTTGTTTTTTTTCCGAGGGTTATCAGAGGAAAAAACCTTCAAAAAGGAAAAAAAAAAACATCCCGATTTCGTGTGTTTTTTTCTCGGAGTCATAAAAACCTTTTTATCCTTTTCCAAGTTTTGGGTTATTTTTTTTTTTTTCCCTGAATTCCCTTTCTTTTTTTTTAATGAAGGGGAATGAAACCCCCCTAAGCAGAAGGGGGAAAACTTTTTGTTTTTTTTTTTTTTCCCCCATCCCCCAAATTTTTAAAAAAAAAGTATTGCAAAAAGAAGGCTTTCCCCTGATTTTTTTTCCCACCAGTAAATGCCGATTGGGCACGCCCTTTACCTTTGTAGGGCCCCCTAATTTAACCTTTGCTCTCCTCCTCCCGTTCCCCCCTTTTGGAAAAAAAAAAAAAAAAAAAAAAAAAATCTACAGAGAAATCCCCCCCGGGGCCAAACCCAAAACACCCCACTGTTCGGCCCAAGCTTTTAAAAGCACTCTTTTTAAAAAATTTTTTCTAAAAATCCAGCAGAAAAATTTCAATTTCCCCTTCCAAGCCAATGCGTTTGGGGGGGCTTGTTGAGGGGTGAGAAAACTCCTTGTTTTTTAGGTGCATCCTTTCCAAGGAGCTCCCCGTCCCCCCCCCCAAGCACCCAGAAAATAGTATTCACTACATCCCCCCATGGCGCTAATTTTTCCCCTTTCCAAATGGTTAGAATTTTACCCCCATTTTTTTTTTTTCCCTTTTGAAAAGGTTTTTGAAAATATTTTAAACTGTTCTTCATTAATCCTTGCCCCTTTCCCCCATTGTCCCCCCTCCCTGTCCCCCTTTTGTTTTTTTAAAAAAAAAAAAGATCTGGGGGAATCCCCTACGGAAAAAAATTTATATTCAAAATTTCCAAATAGGTTCTAGAAAAAAGATTTTTTTTTTTTTTTTCCCCGGGGAGAAATTTTTTGTTATTGCCCCTTAAAGGCCCGTAAGACCAATTTTTCATGCAGAAGCTTCCCATAAATTTTTTTTTTAAACAAACACAGGACCCCTTTAACCGGAAAAGCTAGCCTTTTATTTATTGGCGGTCCCCCGAAAAAATATACTCGAGGACGGGAAGTGGAGATAAAAGAAGTAAATGGGCGAAAATGAAAAAAATTTAAAATTGGTTTACCCCCAGCGGTCCCCCCAGAAATTTTTTGGAAAAAAGGCTTTTTCCATAGCTTTGTTGATTAAAAAAAAGTCAGAAAAAAAAATTCCGCAAGAGAGGAAAATAGCTTTGTGAAATTCCCCCGGAAATTTTTTTTTTTTTTTCCCCAAATTTTCCCCCCCTTGCTAACGCAAAAAAAACCCCCCCCCCCCCCCCCCCCTTCCCCAAAGGAAGTGCCGGGAAAAAATTAAAACCTTGGAGCATCAAAAAAAAAAATTTTTGCAATGTGGCCAATTTTGGATGTTTTAAATTTTTTTCCGAGGGGGAAAAATTTTAAAAAAGCCCCCCGTTTTTTTTTTAGAAAAAAAAAAATGGGAGCCTGAAAAAACCCAAATCTATAAGCCCCCGAACCGGCCTAATTTTTGGGAAATCTTTTACAAAAAAGATAAAGACAAGCAAGGGTCCCCCCCAAGTTTTTTTTTTAAAAACGAAGGCGTTTTCCCCAATTTTTCAAATCGTCGTTCAAAGAATTTAAATTTTTTATTAAAACCCTTAAGAAAAAAGGTGGAAGGAAATTCCCCCTTCCCATGCGAAAAGCCCGGGAAATATGAAAATAACCCCCCCAAAGCATTCCCTTAGACCCTTTTAAAAAAATCAGAAAATTGAGTTTTTTTTTTTTCCAGTTTTTCTAAATTTCCCCCTCAGTTTTGTTTTTTGCAAGTTTTAATTTTTTTCTTTCCTTTTCCCGAGAAATTTTTTAATTTAAATATATTTTTTTTTTTTTTAAAATTTTAAAAAATTTAATTAATAGAAAATTTGGCCCCTGAAAATTAAAAACCCCAAATAAAAATACCATATGGAAAGAAAAAAAACAAATTCTTTTCCCAAAGGGAAGTTTTTTCTTTATTAAATGACTTATTACAAAAAAAGGTTAATTTTTGATTTTTCTCCAAATGCACCTCCTTTTCCCTAAAAAAAACCCTCAAAAAAACCGTATTCCTAAAAACAAAAAATTTCAACCCGTTTTTAAATTTTTTTAATAAAAGACAAAACCCCGAAGTCGAAATAAAAAATCCTCAAAGGGAATCCCCAACCCCCCCCTTTATTTTTATTTTCCCTCCAAACCCTTTTTTTAAAGCAGGTTTTTTTTAAAAATGAAAGGAAGAAAAATGCTAAAATTTTTGAAAGCTTTTAAATAAAAAGCCCCAGAAAAAAAAACCAAATACCTTTTAATTCAGTTTAAAAAAAATCAAATTTCCTCGGAGAAAAATAAAATAAATTTAAACCCCGGCCCTTTTTTTTCCACCAATAAATTTCCCCCTTTCTTTTCCCCAAAAGGGAAACTGAATTCCCATCAAAAACAAAAAAAAACCCAAAAAGATTTTCCTAGATCTTATTCCCCTTTTAGGAATCTCTAAATTGTGATTTTTTTTTTTTTTTTTAAACAATCAAACACAAGGAAGAAGGACCCACTTGCCTTAAAAGGCTAACCAATCACCTAAACCTAAAATTGACCCCCAAAAGATTGTCCCAGAATTTTTGTTAATTTTTTTAAAGCTTGAGGATATACGTTTCTAAGCCCTCAATACAAAACATCTTTTAAAAGTTTCAATCCCTAGCCTAATTTAAAGTAGGAACTTAAAGAAAAGGAAAATAAAAGTCCAAAACGAGGATAACCGCCCATCCAGCCAGGGCCTCCCCAAAAAAAAAAGCATTTTTCCTTTTAGAAAAAATTCACCCCCTCAGCCCAATTAAAAAAAATGACTCCTCAAAAAATAAGTTTTTTTTTTTTTTTTTTTTTTTTTGTTTTTACCCTTTAATTGGGAAAAAGGAAAAAAATCAGTTTTTTTTTTTGGCACAATGGAGGGCCCCTAATAAAAACCAAATTTATCCGATGGGGCTTTTTTTAAAAAAGACCCCATGGGTAAAAAGAACATGTTTTTTAGTTTCCCCCCCCCATGGAGACCATTTCTAATAAAATCATAATCCCTGGAAAAGAATTAACCAAGGGAAGGAACCAAGCTTTAAAATAGAGGAGCCCTCCGTCCCATCAGAAGGGAAAAAAAATATAAAACAACCCAAGAAAAAGGGAAACTTTCCCCTGGAAGGAGGGGACAATGCCCTGGGGCGTTAAAATAGAATTTATTTAAGCAACGGCCCCTTGTAGTGGTAGAAAAAAGAACTTCCCGTTTTTTTTGTTAGAAGGAAAACCTGGGAACTAGAGACAGTCATAGGGGGCAGGAACCATAAAACGCGTAAAATTTTTGGGTATCAATCGTAGAAAGGAACTTTTCCAAGCCTTAACTAAAGCTCCGCCCAAAAAGTTTTTCCCCTCCATAAACTGCAAGGAAGGAAAGTAAAAGGGTCCACAAGGCGTTTTTTAATTGAAAAAAAACAAACTTAAACCCTCTTCAAAGATTTTGTAAAACACACACATTAAACAGCAAAAGAACAACGGAAAAGAAATTTGCCTATCACCAAATGGTTTTTTTTTTTTTTTTAGTTTTTTTTTCGAGGCTAGAGCCAGAACTTCCTACTGTTTTTGCCAAACGCCCCCCCTACCATTTTCCCTTTTTGGGAAAGAGGCATTAAATGGAGGCACAATAAACAAAAACGGACTTAGTTTAGGCCCATATTTTTTTCCCTAAAACACAAAGCTTTTTTTTTTTTAAAAGATACGGCCTTTCCCAAGAACAAATTATAGAAGGTTGAAAAACTTGTTTAACTATTTAACAAACCTAGAAAAAAAGCTTTCTCCAAACTTTCGAAACTCCAACTAGAAGTTTGTTTTACGCAGATTATCTTTTACAAAACCATGCTATGCCCTCCCGGGTGCAAACATTTAAGTAATGTTTTTTTTTTGTTTTTTTTTCCCAAAGTATTTAATATGTTTTTTTTCCTTTTTTTTTTTTGTGCCAAAACTTCCAAGTTTTTTTTTGGAAAAGGGCCCTAAGGAATTGAGATCCGGCCCACGGCAACCCCATAGAAAACTTTAAACCAAAAGAACTTTTTTGTTTTTTTATAAATCAAAGAAAAAAAAACATTTTCGGAAACAGAAAAACATGCCGGCTTTTCCTTTTTTCTTCCCCCCTTTTAGCCCTTTTTTCCAAGCGCTCTTAAATTAAATTACTTCCTGGTTTTAAAGAATCACCTTGGGGTTCTTTTTGGAGACTTTGCCCTTTTTTTGCTTTCCTAACGCCCCCTTTTTTAGTTCCCACCCCCACTCCCCTTCTTAAACATGTTTTTTCAGATCAAATGGCCCCTTTTTTAGCCCCTACTCGATTCTGACCCAAAACACAAAACACCCCTCCAGGGAGGAAACCAAGAAATTCCCCTCCCTTTTTTCTTTTTTTTCATCTCATTTGGAACTCCGGGAAAATCCTGTTTTTTTTAAACCCATATGGGCAGGGTTTTTTCTATCAGCAAAAATGCCAAAAAATACTCTAGTTGTCCCCCTATTTTTTTTCTTCCACTCCTTATTTTTTTTTTTGGGCAGGGTGTTTTTTTTTTTTTTTTTTGGTTTTTTCCCTTTCTAGAGAAATTTTTTTCCCCCTTGTAAATGCGGCCTTTCCCCCCCGCCTTTTTTTTATTTTTTTTCCCCCCCGATTAGCCCTCTTTTGTAAAATGGTTAAAATAAAGGCTTTTTTTTTCCCTTGGAATATCCCCATGTGCCTTACATGCTTTGAGAATACATTTTCCCCTAAAGCGTTTTTGTTTTTTGTTTTTTTTTTGGCCCCCTAATTTTTTAAAAAAGGCCCTAGTTTTTTTTATTTTTTTTTATCACTTTTTCTCCTCCTATTTGGCGCCTATAAAATTTCCCCCCATAATTTACCACTTTTTGGTTTTCTGCCACTTTATTTTTTTTAACCAACCAATCCTGATTGGCCTTAAGTTTTTTTGCAAAAGCTGTTTTTTTTTTTCTTTTTTTTCCCTAATTTTTTTTTTAACCACTAAAGGTGTCAATTTTTTAAGTACTTGTTCCTATTACAAACCCCTCAATCAATAGCCCCAAGATTTTACACAAAAACCTATTTCCGTTTCAAAGAATAGTTCTTTTTTTTTGCCGCTTTTTTTTAATTTTGTTGGGTTTTCTAAAGTCCCCCACTATCTGACTAAGGGGGATCAGTTTTTTTTTTTTCCACCCAAATGCTCAAACAAGCTTTTTAACACAAAACAAAAATTAATTTTTTTTTTTCTATTAATGATTTAAAATCGGAACCCAACTATAGAACCAACTTATTTTTGCGTTGGGGGACCGTGGGGGTGTTTTTTTTGCGTGTAGACCTCCAAAGTAATTAGAATGGATTTTTTTTTGGGGGGCTAAATTTGGGTTTTTTACGAAGAGAATTATCCTCCTTTTGGATAAAGGCCTGGGTCATCATTGGCCTTTTTCCAAAAATGTTTTTTTTTTTTTTGTGAAAAAACTATCCTTTTATGCCCTTTATTTTAAAAAAAGATTTGTTTTTTCAAAACAGAAAACTCCTTCATTGAATTCACAAACCCTTTTTTTTTTTTTTAACCATTTCCCAATTTTTTTTTTTTTTTTTTTTTAATATTTGAGGCCCCCCTTTTCCAACCCCTTTGAAATGGCAACAAAAAAGAACATATAAAAAGTTTACTGGAAAAAAAAAAAACATCCTTATTGGTGCCAACCCGAAGCAATAGCAATTTTTTTTTTTTTTTTTGGAATAAGAATCCCTCGGTTAAACCCAACCCTTTCCCCTAGTTGGGGAAGTTTCCGAAGTTTGAGAGCCTTTCTAGTTACTGTTTTATTTTTAGTTAAAGTTTTTTTTTTTGTTCCACCCTTTTTGTCCTAAAATCCTTGGGAAGTCCCCGTATTTCTTACAAAAGCCTTTTGTGGTTTTTTAAGGAAAATATTTTGCCCCTAAACACTAAAGTTTTCCCCGTTTTTTTTTTTTTTTTTTTGTATGCTTCATTTTTTAAAGCATCCTTTCCCCAAGAATGGTAGTGGCCCGGGTTTTTGCCAAAGTAAAAGAAAGTCCTGGTCCCTCCTAGCTCCGAAAACTAAACCATTTTGGTTGGGTGATAGGGCCAAATTCCCCCCCTTCTTTTTTTTTCCCGTTGCCCCACCTTGGCTGTTAATGGTGTGGGTACAAAATTTTTTTTGATAGGTTTTAAGTTTGTTTTTTCAATTTAACGCTTGACTTACTTTTTCCCCTTGCAAGTTTTTAATGAAAGAAACCTTTGTTGGGCGAGCTTTAGTTTTTAGCTTGGAAAGTTTTTTTTCCCCTACCATTGTTTTAACAATTTACGCCTTTTTTTATGTCCCCCTGCCCCTTGACCTTGTATCCTAGTTTTTTTCCCATCCCCCTCTCCTAAAACGAGTCCTTTTTTTTTTTCCCTACAAAATACAGGCCGTTTTGCTTAATATCTAATAACGACCAGGCAATGTTTTCCCCCTCTTCCCCAGAAAAGCTTCCCCCCTTTCTCTGCTTTGTTTATTTTTTTTTTTGTTCCCCCTCGATGACGGAAGCTCCTCTATAAAGCCTGTCCCCCTCCCTGGTCCCGTTTTAAATCTTTCCAATATGATAATTTATAGATTTTGGTTCTTCCAATGACTAACATGTTTCTTTTTACCATTGTCCCCCCTTTTTAAAGCCCATTCCGGATTATTTGTATAGGGCTTCCCATTTTGCAAACTTGTTTTTTTTTCACTTTCTTCCAATACGGGTAAACTATTTTGGGGAAGGAGTCCCCATTTTTTTTTTATTGGGCTTGGAAGAAATTTTTTTTTTTTTTCCCTAAGAAATTTGCTTTTTTTTTTTTCCCTTGAGCCTTGCTGATTGAACGGTAAAAATCCTCGTTTGCCCCTTTTAATTTCTCTTTAAGTTTCCCTACTAAATATTGGCTATGAATGAAACTTTTTAGAAAATGTTTTTTGCCCTTATTTGAGCTAGAATTGGTATCTCCTCTAGCTTTTTTTTTTTTAAAATATAAAATTCTGGGAAAAAATCTTTTTGTCCCCCATAGGTTTTGGGAATGGTAAAAACCTTTTTAGGCAAAGGTTTCCCCCTCCCTTGTGTTTTGAATTGGTTTAAAAAATCAAATAGAAATTCCTTTCAATGCCGCCCTTTGTTTTCTTTTTTTTTAATTCTTCCCTTCATTTTAACTTTAAAGCTGATATAATTTTTTCTGAATTTTTTTTTATAATTTTTTGTTTTAATAAAAAAAATTTTTGTTTTTTTAAAAACTTTAAATTTTTTTAAAAAAAAAACTTAAAGTCCTTTTTTTTTAAATTTTTAAAAGAAAACCCCCCCCAAAAAAAAAAAAAGAGGAAATTGTTTTTTTGTTAAAGGAAGGCGGGCCCTGAAAAAAAAACCCCCCTTTTTTTTTTGCCACTAAGTTTTAACTTTTACAAAGGAAAAAAATTTTATAAGACAAGGGAAACAATATCCCTTTGGAGGAGAAAATCAACCCCGGTTTGGTTTTTTTTAAAAGCTTTTTTATAAAACCTAAACTTGGAAAAAAGGGGAAACCTAACCGTTTTTTTTGGTTTTTTTGCCCTTTTTAAAATAGTTAAGTCCCTTGCTAAATTTTTTTTTTGTTAATTTTTTTTTTTTTTAAAAAAGAGCTTTTCTTCCTAATTTTTTTCCCCCCCAAAATCTTCTTAATCTTTGGTTTTTTAGTAAAAAAAACCAATATTTATCCTTCAAGCCCCCCCCTTTCCCCTTCAAAAGACAGTAATTGGGTTTTTTTTGGGTTAAATTGGATTCTTTTATTCAGAATTTTTTCCTTTTTAAAAAATCTTGCTTTCCTCCAAAGGCCAAACGTATTTTTTTAGGTTAAATTTCCTTATTGGACTTTTAATTTCTTTGGGGGAATTTTTTTATTTAAACATTTTTTCCCCTTTTTTTTTGGAAGTTATTTTTGGAATTTTTTTTTTTTTGTTTGCTGAAAAGTAAACAGAATTTTTTCTTTTTTACCTTTCCAATTTTCCCTTTTTTTCTTTTTTTAAACTTAAAAATTATTGTGCACAATAAATTTTTTTAAAAAACCCCCTTTTTTTTTCTTAAAAAAAAAACCGGGATTGGGTTTTACCACAAGCCCCAAGGAAGAAAAACCCGGGGAAAAAAACCCCTTTGGTTTAACAATATTGGTTTGGGAATTTTTAAAAAAATTGTCCAGTAACATACTTTTACGAGAGACCCATAATTTACTTTTAAAAATCTTTCCCTGAGGGGAAGACCACCCAAAAAATCTTTCCTTTTTTTTCTCCATTAATGGATAAGCAGCCTTCATCTGCTTGCCATTTTCTGCAACAACCATCGCTTTCTTAAAACTTGGATTTTTAACCGTAAATCGGGACTTTTTCTTCCTGTTTACTTTACCGGTAAAAGGTTCAAAATGATTTTTTTGCTGTGTTGAAAAGGGAAAATTGAGGGAGTTTTTTTCCAGAATTTTGAACAAGCTGGTTTAGAGAATCTTTTTATAAATCCCTTTTCTTGTGCAAAATCCATCTGCCCAAAAAAAAAAAGATACATGAAAGGAAAAAAAACCCGCCACAAGGATTGGCGCCCAAAAAAAAACAAAAAAAACTTAAAAATTACTTAGACATGCTTAACTTACATTCCTCCTGATCATAATAAAATCTAGTCGTATTCTAAGGAAGAATTGTTTTTTTTCTTTTTCCATAACCACAAAATTTTTTATCGAGTATAACAAAACCATTTTTAACAAGAAAATATAATTATAATTTTAAAACTAATTTTTTAAAGCTTAAGAGCCTTTTTTTAAAAATCTTTTTTCAAAAAAGTTAGAGCAATAAAAAAGCAAAGAAAACCACCCATGTTTTCCAGGCTTGTTATGTAGTTTTTTCTTTTCCCCAATTTTTTTTCCATTTTAGCCTGCGGACATTTTTTTTTTTCTTCCACGCAAAAGAAACGCTCTACAACCCCATCTTTTTGGAAATAAACTGTAAAAAAGTTAAATGAAAGTGGGTATTTTCTTTTTGGCTATTTTCTACTATACATTTTAATTATTCTCCCTGCACCCCACTCTTTTGCAAATTTTTTTCTCCCAAGAATATCCTCCATCTGCTAAAAACATCTTTTTTACACCGAAACACAAATTGGTTTTTTTTTTTATGTAGTGGAAAAATGGCTTCTATACACCCCATTTTCCTGTCAGTGATTATTATTTTAGCGGGGTGGGTAATGTGGAAATCGCATGGAGGAAAAGCCCTTGGGGTATCGACCTTGCTATATGTCCTTTTTTTTATTCCCTGATATTTTTTTTTTCCCTGCATCATATCCCTTATCTTTTTTCCGCTTGTAATCAGTATTTTTTTTAACACTTTTGGAGCAATCAAATAATTACAACAAGCCTTTTTTTTTTTTTTTCCTCTTTTCCCGACCACTGCCTTTTTTTCTGACCTCCGCCAAACCCCATTTTTTTTTTTTTAAAAACTATTTTTCACCAAGAGTACCTCTTTTTTTAGAATTTTTTTTTATCATCTTTTTTTTATTTTCAAAGAGGGAAATTAATAATAAACATATTTAATTCCCATTTAGGATATTTTTTTAAAGGGGTTTTAACTACGACCCCACTGGCAACCACTTTTTTTTAAAATGTACAAAAATTTTCCACAAAAAAAATATCATATAAATGAACTCTTCGTGGAACGTGTTTTTTTTTTTGGCCCGTGGGAAAAACTTCAAAGTTATTTTAGATATTTTGCTTAAATTGTTTTAACGAGAAAAATTTTCGCCTTGGATAAGAGGCGGGGGCATTAAACTAAAACCTCCAAAAGGTTTTTTTTTTTTAGAAAAAACTTATCCCCAATTATAAAATAATGAGGAAAGATTTTTTAAAACAGGCCCTCAAGCCAATATCTTTTCACACTTAACCCCACGGCAAATGAATATTGTTTTACAACCCCATTTCCCCCACCAAGTTAATCCGATAGGATCCCCCCAATATAATAGCTTTGATTTTTTTTCATTTGACAATTTTCCCAAAAAAAGGGTTTTTTTTTTACAGCAAATAAACTTATTTTCCCAACCCTGTCTGCTCGATAAACCCAAGGTTTTGAATTTTAAATTCTTTATCAGGGTACTTCCTTCTTTCCAAGGCTCTTCTTTTTTTTAAAATTTTTTGAGCAAAAACGACTGATTTTGGACAATAAGGGGGCAGTTTTACACAATGAGGAGGGAAAGCCTCTGGTTTTAGTAAGCAAAACCCCCTTTTTTAGCATGGGGTTCATCCCATCTAAAAAATTTTAAAAAGGAAAAAATAATGTTTTCTTTAAAAATATCCTTAGGAGAAAGAAAGGGGGCTTCTGTTTAGTTTGAGAGTTATTGTTGGGAAGGAAGCAAAGTTCTAAATTTCCCAGGGGAATATTTCCTTTAAAAAAGGGAAAGCAAATTAAAAGGTTCCTTTAAAAAAGGTTGTAAAGATTCTGGGGAAGGACCTTCCCGAATCCCTCAGCTAATTTCCCCCGGGGGGGTTTTAAAAATTGGGGCGAGCCTCAAATCCCAGGGGGAAATTTTTCCTAAACAATCCTTTTTTTTGGGAAAGTTTTCCTTTTTTCTTTTTTTTTTGGCAATAGGGGGATTGCTTTTTCCCCTTTTCTTAAATTTTTTAGGTTGCATAGAAAAAAAAAATCTCTTTTTAGAAACAACAAAGGCCCCTCCAAGTTTTTTTGGGAAAAATTTTTTTTTATTACAAAAATTTCCCTTAAGGAAAAGAGAATGCTAAAAATGGGCTTATTTTTTGCTGATTTATCAAATTAAAAGCAGCTTTTTTTTTTTTTTTTCCCCCAAAAAAGGTGATATTTAAGGGGGTTTTTTTTTTTTAGCCCCCTTTTTTTTTTCCCCCCCCCTTAAATTTTTTTCCTTTTTCCCCCCAATTTTCAAAATTTCCCTTATAAAAACCGATTTTTTTTTAGTTCCGGCCCCCAAAGGGGAAAATTTTTTTTCACTCGAAAAATTCTAAAATTGTTTGAAAAACTTTGTTTT
>JAFNEN010001124.1:0-64254 GCA_019343175.1 Oedothorax gibbosus | reverse complement strand
TAGCATTGAACGTAATTCGTTCTTATTCCACGACTAAAACAACGTGCGTACATTTGAAGCAAGTCAAAAAGGCATGCAATGTTTTCGGTACGGCATGCGCCATATATTGTCTTTCGCTCTTTCGCGCATGCTCAGTACCTAATGGAGTTTATGCAAGTTGTTCAGTGTGGTATAAATATATTTTTTATTGAAAAATCCTGAAATGGATCTGAACCAACAAAAATTGTTATGCATCTGATGAGTACAACTCATATATAAAATAATTATCTCATTTGCAAAATAATTTTTTTTAATTTTTACGTTTGCAATTTGTCCCATTTACAGAGAATGAAATATCCATCTACAACTCATATTCAATCGAATATCTCTGTCGGGGATACTTCAAAGTATATTCGAGCTTTGGGCAATTCAATATCTTCCAAGAAATACTCTAATCTATGCTCCGAAGTTGCGAATCTACCCATAAACCTGGGCAATGACTTCCATTACTGAGTGCCCGTTTCAATTTTTAATCATAATAGGAGAAACTCGCATGCAACTATACCCGGGATGAAGTCATTGGGCGCCGGCCAGGTCATTTGCCGATACCTTTCAAGGATTAAAACGTGGAGTACCCAACAAAAAATGTTTAAAATTAAAATTTATTTTAATTTTACAAATATTTATAAAAACGAGGATAGCATTTATAATCAGTTAAACAAACGAGCGGTTTTAACTCAGTCTGAGTTAATTTCCACTCCTTTCCGTGCCGAAAATGCACTTCTCCTATAGGAGTGAATTTCACTCTTTTTCGGAGTGGGTAAAAGGAATAAAAGAAAACAATCTGCGTCCTACACTCTTAAAACGAGCGGTTTTAACTCAGTCTGAGTTAATTTCCACTCCTTTCCGGTGCCGAAAATGCACTTCTCCTATAGGAGTGAATTTCACTCTTTTGTTTTAAGAGTGTGCCTCTGTGTTAATTCATGGAAAAATGACTTTCTAAGCCACATTATCCGGCTGTATTGAATATTTTTACAAACGTTTTTTGTTTCTTTTTTATGTATGATAAATGTAGCTGACTTACAGGTTGCTACAACCCTTTTTGAAATGAGTCGGAATATGTTGTAGAATTGTTCATTGAAAATTAAAAAATATATTTTTTTTCCATTGAATTAATGCGGATCACTCTGGTTTGGAGATCTGCGGTTATTCAATCTCATTTGCCCTGCAAAAGGAATAACCGTATTAAGCCGCATTTTGTTGTGGTAAAGGGGGGGTGGATTTAACCCTTTTTCATACTTATACAGTGTAGCGGAATTTTTATGGATAACTCGCTATGTCTCTCTCTTAGTTTTTGTAATGCCATCCTTGTTTTTAGTTAGGCCCGGAGGATGTAAAATAAGAAGTAAAATTCAGTGGTGTTACATTTGTAGGAGACTTTATTTAAACACCTTATGATACATGGGTGTGCTTTCGTCTTTCGAAAATAGTTTTTTCTAAGGAGGAGTAGACTTAAATTTTAGGTCTAATTGAGATTACAAGTGGGAAAAGATTTATCACCTTGTTTTTGTGACTGCTGGGAAATATTTGTGTTTTTTTACGAATACTAATAAGTTCTGTATGAATTAAAAATATCGTTTTTTTTTGTCACTATCATACTTTTATTATACCAACAGATGTACAGGTGGACTGAAAGTATAAACAATAGGTTTTAGATCCTATACCTTTTAAAATTTTGAAAATTGAATGGTTGAAAGGAAGTTGAAAGGAGAGTTAGACAGACATGTTGCCAAAAAGCATAAAAAATGAATCTATGATACCATACTTTTCAATCAAACGTCTTTTAAAACTTTTTCTTATGAGTATGTGTCAAAAGAGAAACAATTACTGGATGCTCGCTTTTGATAAGTTCATAGGATTGGAGGATTGAGCAAATTCAATCAAGTTTTGCACTTTTGTACATTAAATCTGGATAATTCTGTAAATGATGTTTTCTCTTTTCTGAGCCTCTTAAAATCTGTACACCCTTCTTATCTCTACAAGGATAGTCGCATTTCTAGAAACTATTATACATTAATAGTGTGAAATTATTGTGCGTGGCTCAACAACTAAAAACATGACTGTTAACATATAATATTATTTTATAGTACTTTAATCATATGAAAATATCTTAGAATATGTTATTATGGTTATAGGAAATTATGTTGCAACAACATTTTTATTTATGGATTTTGTTTGGTCGTAGTAGTAAAAGTCTTCCTAGATAAGAAAAATTTCTTATATTCTAGTTGACAAAATATTTTAGTTATTAACTTTATTATTTTATAAACTAAATTTTAAACAGCAAACAAAAGCTTAACTAAATTTATATTGAAATTTTCGATTTTATGTATCAGCATTAAAAAATTCATACCTATACTTTTTGTTGCTTATACCCTTAAAAGTCACAATTCAATTCATTGTTGACATTGTTAAAAAAAATCAGCAATTTTATGTGAGAAAATTTCCAAAACAAACTCTTAAGTTCAATAAATTTGCTCACATAAAATTTCTAAGTCATTTTTAGTTTTATTTATTTTATAGTCTTTTTATAAATATTATCTTCTCCGTCCACATCAAAAACAGTTTTGAACCATTTTAGTCAGATTCCTCCATCAATACCATTGTACAAACACCAAACATAACCCACCAGCAAAAAAATTAAATTCATTCATTCCTTCATTCATTTATCGACGCGCTTCGAGTTGAAGACGGGGAGTCATATACAAAGAGAAGTGTCGAAATACTACCACTAAATTCCTTTTTTGCTACGTCCTCAAAATATTTAGTTGGCATTTTGGACCTGGCAACAAAAAAAAAACAATGACGGAATAAATCAATGCCCAAGCGGACTGTTGAAAAACAAATCCTACTGCACTTTAAAATTGGTTAATGCTTTTGAGAACGTATTTGGTTTGTGATCGATACATATACATTCTTCTCAAATATGAGAACATGTGTTTTTAGCATTTTAGATAATGCATGTTCTCATGGTTGAGCTTATTTGTACGTAGTCTAGCTACACCTCGTGTGCTTTGTGAGTTTGAAGTATTAGAATATACAAGTGTGTGAACTTTTAGTTCCGACAAGA
Organism: Oedothorax gibbosus; assembly: GCA_019343175.1. NCBI lineage: Eukaryota > Metazoa > Arthropoda > Arachnida > Araneae > Linyphiidae > Oedothorax > Oedothorax gibbosus. Next base: position 61,145 of record JAFNEN010001124.1, on the reverse strand, counting down.
AGATCTTTCAGTTTATTTAACCCATTAATGGCGATTTGCAAGACAATTTGCCAAAAGAAATAAGACATCTGCTTAAGTCTATTTACATAAACAAAATGTAAGTTTAATAAAGACCGCAGTCCTGAATAATTTATGGAGGACAAATTAAATTACACGAAAACTGAACTAAAAATTACGTTAACGTTTTTATTCGGAAATAAAGGTGTTAATGGTATTCACAAAGTCGTCGTTAATAGTTAACGCTTAAAAATGACTTTATTCTGATAAGTTAAAGATTTGGTTTTTATTGCACATACACTTTTACAAACCAGACATATTTGAAACAAGACATACACTAAATTTTAAACTGAATTATAAGAACACGCATGATCTCAAAATCGACATTTAAACGCATTTGCTTTTGGGAATATTAATTTAATAATAAAATGGGGACATCCTAGCACTTATTTTTTTTTGTTTATTTTCAACAGTGTATAGAAGATACGATGGCAAAAAAAAAGAATCTATAAACGAAACAAATCTCAAATAATCGTGGGAAAACAAGTATATGTTGCTTACTAAATCCTGAAAATTTTTAGGAGTGTAGAAATAGTTGTTCATAATGCAAAATGTACAGTTTTATGTTAACATTTATTTATTGTTAATAAAATTCGTTTTTATTCTTAAAACTCAAGATGTTAATAACAACCTTACTTAGATTTAATTTTAACGACTCTATCTGGAAAATCTCATGGTTTTTAGCAATAACTTTTTTTATTTATTAAACTTCACAATTGTTGATTATAACTACATTGTTTGCCCATAATCTTAAATGTAAAATTCATTGTTGTGAGAAAATTTTTCTACTTGTTACTATTAGCTTTATGGTTGTAAATTAATAAGAAATCTATCATTGTTAAAACTTTCATTTATTGTTAGACTTCATTGTTGTTAAATATAACTTTGTTGTCACCTAGAACAAGAAGGACTTGCTTCCATGCAATTGTTTACACTTGTTTTTTCATAGACTTCTAGACTTCTTATTCCATTGCATACTATTAAACTTCATATTCCATTGCATACGTTGTCGACTAAATTGAAAAAACTTAACACTTAATTATTTTAAAAAAGATAATGCTCAAAATTATTGTTAACAACTTTGTAATTGTTAGTAATAGATACAAAAAAATTAATATTCCTAGTTTTTTATAATAACTTTAAGGTTCTTAATTCGAAATTTATAGTTGCTATAATAACTTCATACTGTCATCCTTGGGAACGCCAATAGAAATGATTTTATTTAATTCCGTAGTGGAATTGACATTCTTCCACACTGATTTATCCACAAACGGTTTTTTGGCGGGAAAGAAACGAAAGACCAAAGACAAAAGGGAAAATTCGCTTGCGTCTACAAAATATATAAGTTCTTTTTTCCACAGTATTCGTTTGTTGCGCTCTGTGTATTTACATATCATAGCGACGGCCACCACAAAATCAGAAGATATATTTTTTTTTCTCCAGTGTCCAAGATTTTTTTTCCATTTACGTAAAACCTGAAAAAGATTTCTAGTTATTTGAGGAGTAGAAACGAAATCTGTTAGTCAACTACATGATCAGGGAATGTTTTGTTTTAATTTATTTATCGTTATTTATGGATTTCCTGAGGATAGAACGTGATAGATAAATTATTGGAGAACGTGTTGTTTTTCTTGTTGTATTTATTTCATTTGCGATAATAACTCTTCGGAGAATAGCTTTGAAGATGATTTATTTATCACAGAAAATTTATCTAAATTATATGACTTTTATAAGATTTCTCTTTAATAAAGTACCAACATTATTTTGGGGTTTAGGTTCTGATACCTTCTGGATAACTTTCCTTTATTTTAATATATATTTTTTTCGGCATATTAAACGCACTTTTATAATACTTTTGAAATATACACAACACTTTACTTACAACAGGTCTCACATGTTAGTCAAAATATTTTAAAATCCACTCAAATATTCTATTAAATTTATATTAATCAGTTTTTAACTTATAAAAAGATTTCTTTTTTATTTTCACAAAAAATGTTTATCCTAAAACAAAGCTAAAAAAACTCAATTTTATCATTTTCACAAAATGTTCTGTTCATTTCGCATGAAATTCTTTTCCCACAAAAGTAGGAAAATATATCGATGCCTCTTGGAAATCCCCCATGATTCTTTAAAGGCTGAAAAGGTTTTTACATTACCTTCTATCGAACCATTTAAGTTCGAAAAAATTCTATCGTATCAAGTGTTTAAAACAAAACACCCATTTAAATGGATGCCAGTCATCGGATGATTATGTGAAACTAGAGCCACTCTCAGTATTTACATGTACAGAAAAGCATGGCAATACGGAGTTTTGGTGACTTAGAGAAAGCTTCCTTTCACAATTCGGGGCAATGTACGAGGGCTGTTATTTTTCAACCTCCGATGGGCTGTAACAAAAAGACGGGTCAAAATACAAAAAAAAAGATTTTTTACCTAAAGTAATGTCCAATACTGCTTATTGGGTCATGATTGCCACGTCTCTGTCTATATTAGAAGAGCCGGTGTGTAGGAACTCGATGAAAAAATAAAACGCTGAAAAGTCTACTGAAAGGTTTCCACACACGCTTCATATTTCACTAAACAGATGCAAAAGTAAGGAAAGATTTTTTTTATAGACTTGAACATTTAGTGATTCAGATAGTATCTGTCATAAAATGTATAAAAGTTTCAATGTCACAAACGTCAAGTCGACTGGAAAATTTCCCCTACAATTATTTCTTTCAGCATTTTAGTGAATGAAGAAGAGTGTAGGGTAATTTCTCTGGTTACTTGACCCTTTGTAGATTTAGCGTTTCATATGGAAGTGATAACAAAATAAAACGAAGATAATCTTTATTATACATCTTCTTGAAAGTGTTGATGTTGCTGTATTTTATTAGGCTGGAACTTCTTTGTATGCTCAGAATTTGTTATGTTCCGATTTTATTATCGATTTTTTTTTCCTAATAAATTATGTAGGAAATTAAATTTATTCCTATTACATTATATTTCTTACGAATCAAAAAATATTAATCATAATAATAGTAATAATAATTAATATTTGAATACTGGAAATATTCATAATATTCATATAGTATATATTACATAATTTAATAATTAGATTGACCCTTCTATAAAACCTAGAGCATTAACTACCTTTCTACTAAATCAGGAAAAATAGCAAAGAATATCAGATAATAAATAGAAAAATCCTTGAACATGCAAAATATAATTAAAACCAAATTATCTTTTTAAAATTAATAGTTCTTTTCAGTTACATAAAATATTGTACATATTTAAACACATTTTTCTTAACCTTGTTACCAAATCAGTAGAAAGTCAGTAGAAATAACTAGGTATCAAGTAAAGTGTTTAAAAGCAGCTCAATTTTTTAACACATAAAATATATCTAAAACCTAAGTCTCCCTTACGGCATTTCACTTATGTCCCATAATACATAAGACAATGCTTTCTAATATTTTCGAGAACAAAAAAACAGTAATCTTAAGCCTAGTTACAAAATCAGTAAAAATGGCTGAAATCCCTATTTTTTCCGGTTCAAAGATTTGTATTCTACCCTAGTACACCATCCCTAGACACAACGCAGCGGGTCATAGATATACGAAGGACTAGTGTTCTAAATCCACTAGAGAAAACCTGGTTTTTCTCGGAAAGTTTTACTTGATAATACTTTTATCCTTCACTGGGGGGAAATACTCGAGTTTGCTGACCCTGATCCTCATGTTTTATACATTCGACTCATATGGCCTCTTGGTGAGATCATGAAATCTTAGATGCTTTTTTTTTCGGGGTGAGGGGGATCTGGATTTATTTATGTGGTAAGTGTTAATGAGAAACATTACGTAAAATACTTAATCTTTTTTAAAAGTAACTATGCTGTATAATTTTATTGACACAGTGACTTAAAGCGTAAAGTTTTTTTTTTATTTTAATCATTTTTATGAGTATAAAAATTTGGCATTTACAGTAGCAGCCAAAAGTATTTGAAGAATCAAAAATATCTTGGTAGGTTTTTTTTATAACTTACTTTAATTGGCAAATTAAATTTTATAGTCACTAAAATGCATATTTTATAAACGTCCCACGAAATTTTATTATCGGACCACTTTTACTCGAGAAATCGGAATTGTAATACATGAATCTTAAAATCTTGAAAATTATCTGAAATGATCAGAAATTACTTCACTTGTTATCTTTGATATTTATAACAAATATAGAAATCGCAAGTAAAACTTAAAGATAAACGGACTTAAAATTTAAAACACGAGTTCCCAGTACCTATCTGTAAGACGTCACAATAAGGTTTTTGAGAAAATCGCTCAGGTGCAGATGCCTTAGAACTTTTTAGGTTATCAAGGTATTGAAATTACTTCATGGAATAGATACAGTCGAACACCGTTAACGTGAACTCGGAGGGAACAGCGAAACATTTCGTGTTAACTGAATTTCATGTTAACCGTCGGGAGTTATTTCACTTTGAACCAGTGAATAGTTAAAAAAAAACCTAAAAATTATTCTAATTTTATAATGTAACACACTGTACAGAATTAGTAATTCAATTAGTAATAAAGTTCATTTGGACTAGTACATACTATAGAAAATTTAGGAAAATTTTTAAGGAACAGCAATTGGATTAAAACTGATGAATCATGGGAGATCTTGTGATTTTCTCAGAAGTCGAAGACAATTTATTTTTAATAATGTTCACTTTCTTTTTTTTTAATGTTTTGCTTCATTTGTTCTTCCTAACTTTAAATCACTAAGAAAAAAAGTCAAATCCTTAAGAGATTTAAGAGATTTTTATCATTAGCTCAAAGCTTTATAGGCATAGGAAATACTTTCAGTTCATGTTAAGCGAAATTTCGTGTTAAGTGAGTTCGCGTTAACTAGGTTCGACTGTAATTGCTTTTAAATCTATTGATTTATTAATTGGTAATTGAAAGTCATGTAGAATTGCACAACCCTAGTTTAACGTACGGGTAACGCAAGAACATGTGTGTGAAGTTGAATAATTTGCATGAAAGCTTGCATTCACGAGTCTTCGAAACCAGAATCTTGATTAATATCCAATCATGAAGCAGTTCGTGCACGGACAGCCTTAACAACAACCTCAAGGCATATAGTAATATACGTTAATTTCAAAATAGGCTATAGCTTCAACGTCATAAACTATATCATATCTTGCACACCCCGACCTTTCTATTCAATTTCCGAGGCTTGGCACCATACAAATCGGAAACTAATCGGTGCAAATTTCCGAAGTACCGATTGCATTTAACTCTAGACCAATCGACGATTGCCGATTATCTATGTTAGCGGATATCCAAGCTGTTTTCTCTGAATAATTTTATCACGGAGCTTCACAAACATGGGCTTGAAATGAGTTTGAACGAGGCAACTGGAAATACAGGGGAATTAACAGTCATTTTCGAAAACAGTTACATAAAAGCACTTGATGAGATACATTGTTCAAGTAGGGAAGTGCACTTGCAGTTTTATATTAGAATAAAGTTTTTTAAAAAAAATTTAATTTTTTTAAAAAACCGTCTCAAACTTTATTATTTTTTCATATATGTTTATCGAATGTTAGTTCTTTGTAAAAATAGTTTATTTGAATGCTAGCGATAAAAATGCAGGATTTATTTTTTTGGGTACCGCGTCCCCTTTTAAGAAAGATAAATTTATAGAAATGTTTTATCAACTCTTTAACTTCGATAAAGTAACAAGTTAAAACGGATAGTTATTATATCTTAAATCTGATATTTAGAGTCTGATGAGATAGTGATTTGTGTTATATCTTTATTGATATTGCATTATGGACAAGAGATTCATGGGGATATAAATGTGTCATTTTTAGTAGTATTTCACCCGATAAATAATTGCTTGGTGCCTATTTGACTCAGATTCTACCGATCTACCGAGATACTGTGAATGAATATAAGTTAAAACGGTTAATTATAATATATTTTATAAAAATTAATACAAATTAACAATTAATAAAAATATAATTGTTTTTTTTCGGTGTACGCAATATATTGTAATTAAGTAATGATTTTTCAACCAAGAAAAATAAGCTGTATTTCACTGTTACTGTAGATTTAAATTAAAATTTTGATTAAAAATTGATTGAATTTTTAATTATATTAAGATGTATACTTCTAAATCAATTTACATGTATTTTGTAACCTCGTTAGCGGTAGAATATTATAAATCCGACAAATGGTCATTTTGTCTTTGGTAAATAAAAAATTAACTTATTCCTAAAATTTATGTTAAATTCATTAACATAAATTCAAAATTTAAGTTAAATTCATTAAAAAATTCAAAGTTTTTTTTTAAAAGAATACATAAAAAGCTTCTCTAAAAAGTTGTATTATAAGCTGTTTTTTACCACTCTAACACATTACCGCAGATTTCTATTTTAGAACCATGCACCAAAGTTCATCGAGACGTTCTTATTACCCGGCCGAGTAAACAACGAGCCAAGTTTAATTAAAAATATAAAGAAAACAGAACGAACATAGTTAGAAAAGAGTGTGGAAGATTAGAAAATGTTCTACACCTTGTTTGCACCAAAAGTTCTACACCAAAAAATTGCAAAAGTCTCATTTGCGTACGTTAAAACGTTTTTCAACTAAAATATTTAACAAGATACAGTGTTTTTCGTAAAGTGGAAAAAATTATATAAACAGAAATACCCATTAATGAGAATTTTTTCTTTGAAATTCAATCGAGAAAGATTATTTTGTAAGTTTATTATTTAATTTTAAAAAAATAATTTTTACAAAAGTTTAACTCTTGAGAAAATACCTACATAAACTAAAAAACATTCTATTGGAATAAGCCGTGATAGGTAGGCAATATTCAAACAAATTCTGCTTTAAAAATTGCTCATGAATGTTAAGAAAATACTGACATACAGTGGTGGTCAGAATTATAAGGACAATGGAAAAATAGCTAGATCTTTTCGACAAATCACGGTTGAAATATGCAAATTTTATGTATGTAAGCCAATAGTAAACTAAGCATTTTAAATAAGATTTTTTGCAAATAAACATAAAATTCATAATTTTAAAATACGTTATAAATTTTAACATACAGCGAAATTGGACAAAATTATATGAACAATTGCATTTCTGTAAGTTTAAAGCATAAATTTACGTAAAACTAGAAGCAAAGTTTCTTTGTCTTAATCTTTGTCACGTCATTCCATGGTGTTATAAAGATTTTGCGAGTGTTTGAAAACTTCATTACACTTATCTTCAACCATGCCACTAGGTACGAAGCTTTCGGTGTTTGAAAAAGGAAAATTAATCGCTTATAAAAATTCTGGACTTACTGGACGTGAAATAGCATTGAAATTGAATAGATCAAAGGCTCTAATATATATTTTTTTGAAAAATCCTTGAAATTATGGAAAACGAAAACACCCAGATAGGCCATCTTCTGTGTCTTCGAGAGATAAAAGACGAATTATAAGTAGAGCTTGCTCCAAAAAGCAAACATCGACGGAAATAAAGCGTGAACTGGACTTGAACTACAGTGCTCGAACCGTTCGCCGTGTTTTACAAAACTATGGGCTTCGCCCCTAGGCTCACAAGCTCGCAGATTGCTGCGCAATCTCACTCGGCTCGCAAGCTCGCACCCTTGGATTGCTGCGCAATCTCCGAAGGCTCTCCTGCTCGCTATCGCTCTCCAACCACCGAGAATTGCTGCGCAATTCCCATTGGCCGCTTCGCGGCCGGCTGGTCACTTTAACTTTTCCAACCCAACTTTGCACAGGCCTATGCATATTTTACAATCCAGGTCTGTATCTATGACAATATTGGGTGGAGCCTCGGTGACCGTCATGCTAAGGATACATTTAGGCGCACATTCATGTGCATTTATGTAGTGGTCCATATTTGTTATTTAATTACTAGAACATAATCTTAATTATGTTCACCTGGGAGCGCAGCAAGCCGGTCGCGAGGCGTAGCCGTGCGAGGTATAACGAGGCCGAGGTATACCGAGGTATAACGTACCGTATAACGAGGCGTAGCCGTAGCGCCCTATTTATATGTAAAATATCAAAAGTCCCCACCATTAAATTTACTTTTTTTTTGTTTATGCAGCGTTCGTTGAAGGTGTTAAATGACGCAGTTACGCCAAAACGGAACACAGCAGACGATTCCCATTTTCCTCTTCGCAGCCGGCACAGCAAAAACAAAACAAATAAGCGAGCAGTTGGCACGCTGGCTACCGAAAAGAGCCATTTACTTAACGCACTGACCCTAATGATAAAAAATAATTGCTATTCATGTTATATTACTGTTAATATCAATATGCAAAACTGTCTAAATATTAATTCTAAATAGTCCATATAACCACAAAGCAGTATTTTTGAGTACATGCACATTAAGAGTACGTGAAAGACACACAAAATAGAAGGAATAGCATTTGTGAGATTTGGTACAATTGCTTTTAATCTGAAATGTAAACATAGCAAGCAAATTTAAAACTTCTCATTCACAGTATACATAAATTAGTTTTTAAGAATGTTTAACGAACCAAAACAACTAATTTATAAAATACTGGAATTAAAACTATTAAATTCAATTAAGGACTAATAAAAATTACTTGCATATTGGATGACGGCTTCCGAAGCTTTTTTGACACTGGAATAAAAAAGTTTTGTTTTGAAGATTTGTTTGAATGATCAAGGTGTTCAATGACGCAGTTGCGCCAAAAGGGAACACAGCAGACCATTCCCATTCCCATCGATGCCGGCACAGCAAAAACAAAACCCAAACAAATAAGCGAGCAGTATATAATATAATTTATATAATATATAATACAGTTATATAATATAATTACTCACACAATGGACTTACTTACATAACGGTTTCATCCATGCTCGAATCGAATATTTACTTTGAAAAGCTGTTGCCAGCAAAAAAAAATTGAAATTCTTTAATTTGCAGATTGATTGAGAGGTTGTAGTACATTTAACATACAACACACATAACACCAGTATTAAACACAAACAGGATTTTTAATTTCAGCTACAAAGTTTTACATTTTAACCACAACATAACTGGGAGACTTTTTTTATCCAAAAGCCGAAAAACAATGAGTTCTCAATTTGGTTTGGTTGGCGAGATAAGGTTTGGTTTGGTTGGTTTTTGGTTTGTTTGGCGAGATAAGGTTTGGTGGTGGCTCCACATTCCGATTTTTAATTAAAAAACTAATTTGAATTTTTTTCTAAAAATTTGTGGACATGATATCAATACCACTTTCTACATTCAGTAAAAAAATTGGAGAAAAGTGGTAAAAATTGTGTCGTAGAGATCAAAAAGTGTGACTGTAAACTAAAAAAAAATAAAATTAAATAACCCATAACTTAAAATCCTGTCTAAAAATTTATCCCCAATTTTTTAAATTTGTTGATCTATAAAATACCTATAAAATACTAAAATTTCATAAACTTTTGTAGGACCAATTTTTTTTATATCGAATTTCGGCAAAAAACGCCAGTTTTTAATTTTTAATTAAAAAACTAATTAGATTTTTTTAAAAATATTTTTCGGACATAAAACTTAGACCAATTGAGACATTCAGTAAAAAAATTGGAGTTGCACTATAAAAATTGTGTCGTACAGATCAAAAAAGCTTACTTTTAATATAGAGAGATGCCAAACAGGTTCGATACGGAAAACTAAAGTCACGACCCCCTCTTACAAAAAACCAAAAAAGACTGATGATAGAGTTTGCTAAAAAGTACATTTCTATGGGTGACAAATGGAATGATGTTTTCTTCTCTGATGAAAAGAAGTTTAACCTAGACGGACCTGATGGGTTTAAGTATTTTTGGTATGATCTCCGCAAAGAAAAAGAAATATTTTCAAAGCGTTCATATGGTGGCGGCTCAGTAATGGTCTGGGCAGGTTACGCAGCCTCTGGAACTACAGAAATAGCATTTCTCCAAGGGAAAATTAACTCAAATAGTTATGTTGATTGTTGATATGCTGGGTGACAATCTTTTTGGCAGAAGCACCGTTGATAACCAGTGGTGACTATTTATTCCAGCAGGACAATGCATCAATACATGTGTCCGCAGCTGCCAAAATCATGGTTTGACTCTAATTCTGTAAAACTGTTGACTGATTGGCCAGCTAAAAGTCCCGATCTTAAACCAATCGAGAATTTGTGGGGTATTTTGGCGAATGAAGTTTATAAAAATGGCACTCAGTACCATAACTAACGAGAACTGATGTCATCAATTGAAAAGGCATGGAAAAATATCCCTGTGAGCACCCTAAAGAATCTAACGAGCTCTATGACGTCATGATTAATTAAAGTAATTGAAAATAAGGGTGAGCTTATTAATTATTAATGGTTTTGACTTGAAAATTTTAAATGTCCTTATAATTGTGTCCAGTTTCCTAAAAATGTATTTTTTGTTTATTATTGTTATAAACTCAAATTTTGTATTTTAAGTTTTTTATTGTTCTTAAATGATTTATAGCATAAAGAAGTATTTTAAGTCTAAATACATTTTCATTTAATTCAGAAATAATTTTTTTTTGTTCAATTTTCAGTTGTCCTTATAATTTTGACCACCACTGTATATAACATACTGTAAATAACGTATATTGTAGTCACAACTACAGATTTCTAAACCCGAAGCATCCAACGAGTACCATTACCCAGGTAGCACACCAACGTCGGCCAATATTAAAAAAAAATATTGGCCGACATTGGTGTCAATATTGGCCGACGTAAAAATGGACCCCCCCAGTCAATATTGTACGACGTCGTTTTACGACATTGGCCAACATTTATCAACGTCGTACAATGTCGCATATCGACATTGGCCGACATAAAAATGACACCCTTGCCGATATTGTACTACATCGGTTCACGACATTGGTCAACATCGCATATTGACATTGGCCGACATAAAAATGGACCCCCCTAGCATATATTGTACGACGTCGTTTTACGACATTGGCCTACATTTATCAACGTCGTACAATGTCGCATATCGACATTGGCCGACATAAAAATGACACCCTTGGGAATATTGTACAACATCGGTTTACGACATTGATCAATATTAGTCGTACCACATTCATGGGCTTTTACAGTACTTCTCAATAAAACATTTTTCCATTCCCTTCGCATAACTTTTTAACTAATCTGTTCGTTGAGTAAAAAAAAAATATTTACAAAGGTAATTTTCTTTATATTAATCTAATTAACTAAATTTTTGTTAATTAGATAAATATAAAGAAAATTACCTTTGTAAATTATTTACTAAAAAAAATATTAATATAATTATTAATTTTTTATTAAAAAAATTATTTACAAAGGTAATTTTCTTTATATTTATCTAATTAACAAAATTTTTGTTAATTAGATAAATATAAAGAAAATTACCTTTGTAAATAATTTTTTTTCTACTCAACGAACAGATTAAAAAAGTTATGCGAAGGGAATGGAAAAATGTATAATTGAGAAGTACTGTAAAAGAATGCCCATGAATGTTGTACGACTAATGTTGATCAATGTTGTAAACCGATGTTGTACAATATTCGCAAGGGTGTCATTTTTATGTTGGCCAATGTCAATATGCTATGTTGTAAAACAATTAACAATAGGTTAAATAAATCAAAATTAATCAAGAAATATTGTATTATTAGTACTATTGTAATTTTAAAAACTAGTAATTCAGACAGCTATATAAAACACATCACGACATAGCTATTTTTTTCTATACTGCTTCAGAGTCAAATTAAAACCAATTTTACGTATTATTATTCATATATTAAATATATGATACATAGCACATATTTTCCCAGATTGTTTAAAGTTAACTGCACAACATCTCTGGATGCATTTATATAGGGATGGTCGATACCATTAAAAGACGAAAAATTATTGTATGTAGAGTTGAATAAAATATATTTACGTAACCTCCATTTGTATACTACTTTTGTATACTATAGGTTTTATTTCAAATAATTTAAGTGTAGAGAAACTGTTAAATTCTTGTCAAAATCTGTAAATCTTATGCACAAACTTCAATTAAAATATTTTTTACATGCAACTTTATTAAATTTCATGTTTTAGATAGTTATGTATTTTCTACTTTAATACATTAAAAAAATAATTATTAATTCATACAGAAGCTTTAGAAATATTGCTAAAGCTTCTGTACGAAATGTTTCACAAAAAACAAATCATAAAATTAATAACTAATTAGACTGTTATATATTTATTCAAGTCTCTATTTACTATAGCACTGAATACAATATGTGGGATTTGATATTTACACTTTACCAAGAATAAAATTGATCAAATAGTCCATCATTAATTTTTATGCCTGATAATTCACTAAAACATCTTACACAATTATGAAATAATACATATTATTAAAAAAAAATTAATCCAACATTATCTGAACAATCTTTACTAAGGTTATCATTATGAATTTTTTGCACTTTATAAACCATATGTTAAATGTTAATGATAATACTTATACAGGAAAGTAGTCGAGCTTAAGAAATTTTTAAAATATCCGTTTTGAAATTTGCACACACAATATTTGTACTTTTCTGAAAGTTTTATTTTTACATGAATATATAACCACGTTAGAAGTATTTATATTATTTTAGACATTATTTGAGTATAGTTTTCATTCCAATATTCAGCACAACCTCAAAATAGAAATTAGCTTAAGATTATTGCTTAAAATATAAAAATATTATAATTAAATTACAAGATTTTGGTTTCGAAATTATTTTCTCATTTAACAATGGTTATAATTATTGTTTAACCGTTTTATTTTGAAAATTATTTTTTGATTTATGAGTAAATTAAAGGAAAGGTATTTGTATTTTAAGCTCCTGCTTACCTAAATAACCCACACATTATTAGACTGGTCCCCGTGTCCTCTCAAACGCTCATCACTATTTTGTGTAACTATGGTCTGATGATCAGCAATATCTTTATTTTCCAAATTAATTATTGCTAGACGCCTTGTGTTGCTACTTACAGTTTGATATCCTGTGCTGTTAATAAAGAATTAATCATATTGTTTTCTACCTTAAGTATCCTTTAGGTGGCCATGCTAAATTGTAAAAACCTAGACATTCTACAATTGTCAAAAACTCAAAGGATGCGAGATAATCGTTGCAGCCTTTACATTGACGAATCACTGCAAATAAACTTTCAATTTTATCTTGACTTATACCTGAAGTCATAAGATATTTGAAATTTAAACGTTTGGTCAAATACTAGACAAGTGGTAAAACTGTTGATAATAAAACCAACTTCATTAAGAGCATGGATTTCCCAGTCATACAAATACGAAATAAAGTCTATTGAAGTAGCAAAACTTCCCTTCACTTTCTACTGTCCCTTTGCACTTTTTGAAGCGAAGGACCTCTCCGTCAATTTCAATGTTTCCATCTAGAATATCGGAGCTAAATTTACAGTTCCAACTCCTTCATATACACTTGTCTTGTCGAGTTCTTTGATAAAGCCTTCTAATGTCTTTGATTCTACCGGTTTTGTAAAAATAGAAATGGTATATGTACCCCAAAGCTTCTCAACATCAATTTGTTTGCAGGGCGAGAATTTTTTGGAAAGGAAAGGTATTTATATTTTACGCATGCTTACCTAAATATAACCCTCACATTATTAGACAGGTTACCAGAATGTTTCTCAAATTTAAATTTATTTTTCCTACAAATAATGCAGATTTTTGGCAGCACATTTTTGGATGTTTTAGGAACTGAAACCACATTACTGCGGAGTAAGGGTTTGGAAAGGGTTTCCTTGTGTTCTTTAACGTTTTTTGCACCATGGGTTGTTGCGTGTGCTTGACTTTTTGTACCCTTGAGTTTGCGTTTGCTGGCAGAAGATATTCGATTCTTGTCTGTAAGTTTCATATAGCATTTTCTATGAAAGTTAATTCTAGATAGAGCATCTTGATCTTCAATATCCCCATTGAGTTTTTTTAGCTATATCTTTTCCAAAATCGTCTGTTGAAAGCCACTCAGTGGCACAGTGTTTTAGTTTTTCCAAACTTGTTCTGGAACATCGTTGTAAATTATCCGTACAGTTTTTGAGAACGTGAATACTACATTCCATTGTAAGGACGTTATAAAATATGCAAATAACTTTTCTTTACGATAATTCTTCACCTCTCATAAAAGTAAAATAAAATAAATGCGAAATATGTCAATTACGAAGCATGTCTTTTCGTCGTCACCGGCTCGCCGCAAAACGTAAACAAATAATTTCTGCTCACCTGCTCGCTTTTAATTGGTTACACGAAAGTGCCGTTCTCGCTTTTCTGAAATGTCATTCGCTTAAAAAATTCTAAAATTCTGCTATTGTTTTTTTGTCATAACTAATTAACGTGCACATGTAGAAAGCAGAACATTGAATTTTTTTACTCTCGATAATATTTTCTATTTTTTTAATATCAATGAAAACTACGAACTTGAACGATAGCCGACCACATCTTATGGCCTAAAAACCCGTTTTTAAAAAACCTCACATCCCTAAAGCACCATTTTCTTAATAGGCTTAACACTCACGTGAATCTAGTACCTAGTAAACATCGATCAATGTTGGCCAATGTTGTTTTATCGACGTTGTATCCACAATGTCGCCAGATGTTCCCACAATATTCGAATATTTTCAAAAATTATTATTTTTTTAAATAATGACTAAAACTTGTCTGCATTATTATTAACATTATTGTTTCATTCTTCCAACATCAAAATAAAATTAATTTAAAGTCATACTAATTTTAAAAAATTCCCAATGCCTGCGAATGTTGACAGATGTCGCGATTACAACGTTCAACATTCCTCGACTTTCGCAATGTTGGCCGATGTCGGTAGAATGTCGGCCAACATTGTTGTGCTACCTGGGTATCACCCAATATCCGACAATATGATAAAGTGACATACATTTGAGTTTAGTGGATATTTTGCTTTAAAATAATATTTATTAAATACTGTATCATTAAATTGCTAATTTCTATCAGCCAATTATATTATGACCTAATATATGTTTGGTGATTCTAAACGTTAGAACAATGGATCTAAACACTATCGCTTTGTCTGTGGGTTCAGAAAAATAACAAAAAGCGCCAAGACCAACTTTTATCCGTCAAGGAACTCTGCAAATAAATGTTAATATAATCAAAACATTCTTGGGAATTAAGGAAGTTCTTCTTGCCAAGAAATGGGCTAATGCGATTTGAATTAGGACTTTCTATTCTTCTGTTGAAGTAGAGGAAATAACACTACATCCAGTTTCACTAGTTCGGTAAGATAAACATAACACAAAAGTATATTAACTCACTAAGTTAAGTATTCCTTCAATTTAAACATGAAATTAAATGTTTTTTCTTTATAACCAAACATAAATTTGGAACTGATTACAGCGACAATTAAACAGAAGACATTAACAGCTAAACGTTGTTAACGTGGACACTTTTAACATTAAAAGTTGCTCAAAATGAACAGATTTTCTATGGCCGGTTGAGATTTAAACTAACAATAAAAAGGACTTTATTTTGCACAAAAAGCTCATAAAAAGATACGAAAACATGTATTTCAAAATTTTATTTAAGATTTTTAGAGTATCGAGAAAAAATATTCATGAAGTTGTTGTTACACATCTATGAAAAATTCAGAAATTCCGCCAGACGTTAGAAATGACTGGTAAAAGTCACAGTTCATTTTTGATAATATCTAAACAAACATTAGAAAATTTATATCAGTTTCTGCGTAATAAAAAAAAAATAATAGTTGCCTTTTAATTAGTTGTCAAACATTTCCTTACGGTAAAACATGAAATTTTATTGAAGTGAAATATTATTGTTTTGGTGCTCTTAAGGTAAAAACTGTACATGAATTTCCATCTACTAGGTATCATCACAGCTCAAAAAGAATATTTTGAAGGAAAACTGCTCTTTGAATTAAACACATAATTCACGTATTTGCTTCGTCCTACCTTCTTGAATGGTTCTTGGTTCTGTTATATGATAATATAAGTGATGGTTAAGCTAATTCGAATTTTCCACTCTGCTACTCCCAAGTATAATAACAGCGGTGTTAGAGATGGCACAATATACAGAAGTACAGTCCCTGGACAAATTATTAGACGCATTGTATTTTTTTTTGGTAATTTTATGTTTCTTTAGAGTTTTTATGCAATAATGGTATATTTAAACTAAAATATTATTGATTGGCAGAAAAAAGTATCCCTCTGTTGGATTGGCCGGGTAATAGCCCTGATATGAACCCAATTGAAAATGTGTGGGGGCTGATGAAAAGAGAAGTGGCTAAAGATGTGATTACCAACAAAGTCCAGCTTCTAGAAAAGATTATTTATGTGGAGACAGTACAGTCAGCATCAGTCAGCACAGTCAGGAGACAGTACAGTCTTGCATCAATAGCATGCCGCGCAGAATTAAAGCTTTGATAGCGGCTAAAAGTGGCTTAACTAAATATTGACTTTTACTAACATTAATTTCACTTTTCTTTAAAACTTAATAAACTGATGCTTTTCTAAATTAATGCTGTTTTATTTATGTCAAATAAATCGGTAATTGATTGGATAATATAGTAAAAATAAAAAACAAATCAATTTAAAATAATAAAACAATATCATCCTGTAATTAATATTTTACACGAAATCTTGCAGTGCGTCTAATAATTCGTCCAGGGACTGTGCTTGTCTATTTTGAGAAGGTGGTCCGTCTATATTGTAAGGTAGTATATACCTGCCTAGTGTTTTTCTTTTTTTTCATAAACATATTTCATTTTTACAAATTTATAAATTATTTAAATGTCGTACATTTTTAAATTTAAATCATTTAGGAATGAAACCAGTTTCTACAATAGTTATTTTTTAAAAATATATATTATGGGGCTGAAAGTGTTACTCTAGATCTTATGCAGTGATAATTATTTTACACTTGTTTAATGTTGCCAAACTACGTGAAATAGTCTCTTGTTTTGTTTTGTCATTTTCGTCATCCGTTACTTGTAAAAATTACTTGATTACGAACCTCTTTTTTTTATTCATGGCTATATTTGATGTTCATACGATTATTATTTGATAAGTTAATTTTTTATTACTGTGAGATGATGTCACACACAGTCCGACAATTATCCATAGTGGATTTAAAAAAATGAAATGTACGGAATTAATCACACTGACCTACACAAAAAATTATTTTATAATGAAGACCTTCAATTAACTTGATATAATTTATGTTACAGAAAATAACGTTTGGTTTAAGTTTGTTGTTTGGTTATTGGATTAAGATCCAACCCATCGACTATTATTAAAGAAAAAAATAAACTTAAAGACGCGTATCCTTAAAATTAAATTTAAAGAGATTGAACCACAAACTAATTCGCGACTTTCAGTTTAAACCCCCCATTTGTACCAAAAAAATTCTTCTTGAAATCAACCATCTAAGCTGCATTATAACTTTCTAAAAAGCAAAAGACTGGCAGCGCTGAATTTCTGTCACAGTTTATTCGAAAATTTATTTAGTTCCGCTCTTTCGAATTCGGGCATCGGATCTGGCAACGGGGGAGCGTGAATAAAGCCCCAGCAGACGATTCTTTTCCGTATCGTTTGCCCCGTTTTGGGCCAATCAGCGATCGTTTAGCGCTCGGAGAATAAAATTCGGTGGAGTTAGTAGGGAGCGTCAAACGAGCGGAAAACTGCTTTTGTGTATTTTTCTTAGTTTTCTTCAGGGTAGGTGAGAATAGAGTTGGTGGTGGTGCGAAAAGAAAGTGGAGCAGTCTCATGTGAAGTCGCCATATCGTTGTGATAAGCCCAATGAGACAATGAAGTTAACGCAATTATCTGGTTTCTGGAGTAAATTAGGACAAATGTGTCATTAAACTTATGGAGCCGACTGTGTGAGAGTACGATGTACAAAGTTCCGTTTGGTGCCAGCTTAGGGGTTGACCTCATCACTTAACCACGTGACATCGGTTCGGTAATCATTGACATTTTCATGAATATTTGAACTTTAGATATAGCAAGACAAAATATGCCGTCACAAAAATAGTATTGAAAACGATTTAGCCTTAATGTATTGGACAACTGATTTTTAACCGCTTTTTACCACTGATTTCATTAAAACGCAACACAACGCATTCATAAAAAATGTCCACTCTATGTATGGCTAACTGTGAATAATTCATTTGTCCCACATAGAGTGAAATATACATTTTGGAAACGAAGAAAATAACTACATGAATCTCACCACATTCGTTGAGCAAACGGTCGCGTGGGAGTAGCAAAAAAAAAGTCCGTGACCTCAGTGTTTACCGAGGTTAAACGTAACAACGATTTCTCACTAAAATGCAGAAAAAACTATAATAAGTGGCAGAGATAAAATAGAATGAAGGAAGAATACGTAAATAACGTAAACTTCTCTTCTTAGAAAGAATGGGTCGTGTCACTTTTAATGGAGTGGACACATTAATCTCGCAGTTGGTCGCCAAATCTGAAGAAAAAAGTGCCAAAAGGCGATATTTTTTCTCCTCCATTTCACCACGTAATTTTTTCACTTGCTTTTATTTGTGCTTTTTGAAGGAAGTTTGTATTTCTCTAAGAATTATCCGATGGTCAAATTTTATAGGAAAACATATATATCAGAATTTTTTTGTGGATATTTCATATGCAGAAGCATTCACGGGCAGAAGCATTCATGGAAAAAAAAGCATTCATGGTATCTAATAAAATTGGTTTCTCAAATCAAATTTGCTGAGTAAGGATTATTTTCTTCAGTTTCACAAAGCCGTAATGTGTAAATACCTTTTGAAAGAATTGAATCTGGCTCTGCATGTGATTCATACCTATATGGGCTGTTCTACCGTAATATTTAATTTCAGGTATAAAAAACTTGTGAAGTTTATTTTTTCAAAGTCCATTTAAATGTGTGTAAAAATGCTTATAAGAGTTCTTAAAATATAAAAAAAAGTTCAGCAAGGCTCAGTTGTAAAAAAAAAAATGAAAAAATAAGGGATGACAGTTTAAAAAAAACGATATCAAAGAAACCTGTTTAAACCGGCCTTACGTAATAGCTAATTTTCAATTAAACCGAAATCACAAAAAAACGGTTAGTCTTGCAACCGGTTTCGGTTTTCCATCCATAGATCATGGACGGTAAGAAAGGGAAGGTAAGGAAGGGACGATGAAGAAATTCCCTATATTTTCCAGTCTTTTTTTGTGTTTGAACTAACACCAGTTTAACAGAAGTTGATTTTTTACTCGTTTTGCTCATTTAAAAAGTATTTATAGAAAAAATTCCATTTATCTAACAAAAATTAAACTTAACCCTGAGGAACTGTAAGGAAAGTCATCGCAGCTCATTTTAATAAGTTTGTTAAGCTTTTAGTCTTGTTGGTAAAATCTTGCGAAAAAAAGCGGCTACTAACTGAAATGTGAGTTTTCTGCAATCCAGTTTTCAGGATTGTAGAATTACTGTAGCTCTATTCACTACTTTAGCAATGACACCAGTGAATGTACCAAAACTCAGGAACAAAGTTAAGAGAAGAGAAATCCATATTATAAATATCAAAAGCCAAAATTTTAATGAAGGAATTAGTTAAGATATGGTATTAATTCACTTTAAAATTCAAATGAATTTAATGTTTAGGTAAAAATGTGTTAGTTTTAGCACTAAACTAAACAAGTAGGTTTGTAACAGAATCTGTCACTCAGCCTGCTTCTACACAAAATTTGTGTTCAACAGGAAAAAAGTCCCCAAACACAATATTAATTCTATTATAAACCTTTAAACGCAAAATTTGGCTAGTTTCATTTATTTTATTTCGAAAATTCAATAAATTTTTTTCTTTAATAATTATTATCGTTTGCAAAAATTAATTTATATTTCAAAGAATAAATATGTAATATTCTTCTCTTTTAAATAGAACCAAAACATTTCATATAAAAAACAAACAAAGAATCTCTTAGTGAACCATATTTGACGTCATTTCAAATTGATTAATGTCGCAAAAATAAATTTCTTTTAAATTATTTTTTCAAAGAATTTAAATTTCTCGAGTGACTGTTGCGAACGGCAATGGAGATTTAATTCCAATAAATATGGCTTCTTATACTGTTTAAATGACCATTAAATTTTGCAGGTTTTTAAATAATTAAAGTACTTCGAATGCGAATTTTTTCTGAGATTTTCAATGTCTTCTAATTTCGACGCGCTGAATTTTTTGACGAATCACACTTGTCTGTAGTATTTGTAGTTTGGGCTATGAAAGTGGGTGACAGACAGACGAAAGGACGGACGGACAGACAGACGGACTGAACGATTATAATACATTTCGCTTTTTACGTAATAAACGTAGAGGGGAAGCTAAAAATTGACAATCGGGACAGGGGACGGTAAGGATTTTTCGGTAATGTTTAGTGTACTAAAATATTTTTGTAGTTTCTTCGTTTTAAAATATCGTTTGATAATTATGTAAGGACAAGTCTGTCAGTATAATAATAGTCTGTCAGTATATAGACATAAAATTATAAATTTTTGGTATAATTGCCCATTTACAACTTCGAAGTCCACGCTGACTGCTTCCAACAACCCCGGAAAGACCAACACTTAAGATTTCAAGATAATATTTAATGATACACACAACCCTGTTTTCGAAAAAATCATTTGAATTTTTAAATAGTTCTTTAAAAAAAACTTATCTAGAGTTAACGTTTAAAAAGTCCATGTATTCGGAGATCCAAACGACACTTTCTGGATTTTTTTACACGAAAAAAACACCGCTAGTTGCAAAAATTAAAGATGGGGAGACCTATCTCATATACCAAACACGAGAAGGGCTGAAGGTGCTTTCCCTTAAAAAGGTAACCTCAATTATAAATTCTATTTGCGAACTTGATCGTGTTGGTATGACACCCGCCTCTAGTCGAGAATGCCTGGGTTAAGAGAAGTAAGTTGTAATTATCATCCCAGTAGGGCTACATGAGGGCCACGGGCGTCGTTCTTTAGAACCACAGTCAAGTGACGAGCCGACACATGAGTAGGTACCCAACGCAACTGTTAGGGAGAAATCGTACTCAGCGTTGGAACTTTGAAGCATATTTAACGTGCTTTCCTTCTGCACCGGGTACTATTCGTAGGACATTTTTTGGCTGCACGGACCGTTCGTTTACAGGTCTGCAGTTATGTTGGCGATTCCCGCACCTAAATCTGGGACCTTTTACATGCAAGACGGACGCCTAAACCGACTAGGCTCCCCAGCCCCAAGGCCTGGGTTAGAATCTCATTCGTTTTAAAACGAATTTGCACTGGTTATATTAAAAAAGAACATTTATTAACTGGATTCCCCGAGTATACTAGAATAAATGTGATAGTTTATTCTATTTAGTCCACTGCTCCATCGTCGTTAGCGTGCGATGTCACTTGAAGTTCCGTCGGGTGCTATTTTAGATGTCGACGTCACTTGATCGTCGTTCCACGTTCCGGAGGATTCATTGGCTGCGTTGAATTCCCTCAAAGAGGCTACGAATAGACAATTTCATACATTCAAGAGAAACTTACAATTCCCTCAAACCAGCTTCTTCAATTGTAGAAATGGGCAATATAGTATCTAAAGCGACTTTCAATTTATTTTATGTGTGTATCTGGAGTTGTATATATTATCGATGAGGTTTTTCAAGCTCCCATACAATTGAAGAGCTTAATGAAAGAACGTGCTAAAGTGACAAAAAGGTGAAAACGAGGAAATGAGCTTTTTAAAGTTTTTCGTTTGCATTTTAGATACGTTAAAAATGGCACAATTACAAAAGGTAAATAATATACTTAACTTAAAGGTTGTTGAAGAGGGAGAATATTGTTATCTTTCAAAGAGGGAATAACATGTTAATTGACACAAAAATCTCAATTTCTTCAAAAATGTCACTTAACACGTTCTTCTACTAAGATCTTCAATTGTGAGTGGGAAGAGCGCTTCGGGCGATCTCTCTTTCGACTTCAATTTTGGTAATTGATGCAAAAAACGAGTATTGTTTTAAGACGTATGGTTTCAAGTGTAGGTACGTATCAAAATTAAAAACATCTTTATTTTCATGTAAATATTTTTTGGGAGAATAAACATTTAAGTTATTACGAACAGTTGTTTGTTTCGAAAGATTTGGCACTCATATTTATACTACATTGACACAATTATTTCATTTCTTTGTTTATGTTCCACAAAGAAAATTACAAAGCTCCACGGCCCTTATGATTAAGTTTCTAGCTAATTTGGGCCAGAGTTTCATATTTTAAGGGCTTTAGAAAAATCTAAGATTCAACTATACCAATTACAATGTGGCCCCTCCTCTCAACCTAATCAACATTGTCTTCAACCTTTTATATACATTGTTTTAGTAATAGTTACTTCATTGTTTGCTTCTACTGTTATAGTAATTATAATTACTATATTTTAAGAAAGAAGTATAACTTTCTACATTAATTGACATCTGACTTTAAGTAATAATTAATTTATACTGGTAGTCGGAATATTGCTAACAATCTAATAATAATTAAATTCAATATTTGGCTTCTCATCGAAGAAAACTTTTTTCAGAATATTTTTGAAGAAAGTAGATTATTTTTCAACTAAAGCTCGACTTGAAACCAAACTTGATTTACTTTTATTGAAAAACATCAATTGGTTCTAATTACTGTTATATATTTTTTGTTTAAAAAAATATATAATGGCTGAATAAAGTTGTAACTGGCACATTTGTTCAAATCCAATGTTAAAAATTGACTTACTTTCTATTTAGAATTTTTGGGAGTTACTGTGAATCATTTCCTGGCTGCCAATGTTAAAAATTAACTAACTTTCTAACCAGGATTCTTGGGAGCTCATTTTCAAATATTTTCTGGCAGCAAATGTTAATAAATAACTTTCTTTCTAATCATTCTTCTCGAAATCTAATTTTCAAACTCATTCTAACCAAAAATCAGTCAATTGTCATTACAGTAACGTCAAACCAAGCAAAAGCGATTTCTTTATTCCTGATTTTTCGTCATTATTAATTTTAATGAACCGTCTTTGAACGTCTGATTCCCGGCTAATACACTTCTAATTAATTATTCCTTTGCGACGGGGATTGAAAACTAACGTCCAATTAATCCGCGTTTTAATATGTTTCAAAAGAGAATTTCAATTCATGGACAAATTATTTTCGTATGCCTTAATTTAAAACTTAATACCACTGATAAGACAAGGATGAAACGAAAAATTTGGTTGCACATCAGTTTTTTTTTAATTAGAAACAAACGAAAAGTTGGAACTAAAAAATCGTACTTGTTTAGATATTTTGGTATACTGTTTCGACAGAATTGTAACTAGTACGAAGAATTAAAGCATAAGTAAAAAGAGTTACTTTTTTTAAAAAAATCGCATTTTTATTAATGCTATTTTGTAAAATTGCGAAATTTAGAATTAAATTGTCAACTTACTATTGTAAGACGATTCTTTATCTATTATGATTACTTTCCAGTTCCAAATGATCTAGCTGAGTCGGCAAGTCACCTTGCCTGTCGTCAAAAATGCCCGGGTTCAAACATAATGTAATGAAATATCCAAGCAGCAAAACTGTCACAAATATTTTTATTAGCCTACTTTTCTTTTTTTAATTCGAAAGAATTTTTTAAAAATGAGAAAGTAGGTATTGACATTCATGTCCGTCTGTCCGTACCCCCCTTCCAAAATCGGTTCTATCCATCGGATCTTAAAAAATTCTTTTTTTGTTAGAAAGCTATGACCTCAGATACTCATTTTTCATACTTTTTGTCCGTCTGTCTGTACGTCCGGACGGACATAAATCTACTATCTGTCAGCGAATTTCCCATTGAATTAGCATTGAAATTCAATTTTGAGTCATTTAAATCACTGTTGCCAAATTAACAATGGCATGAGAAACTTTATTTAAAAATATTTGAAGCAAAATAATTTTTTCATGAATCATTTTGGAATGACGTCATAAAATGTAGCACAATATGATTCTTTGATTGTTCATGAATTGTTTACCAAGAAAGCGGCACGGCATATTTTTTGCATACTATTCTGCTTAGTTTTAATTTACAATTATTTTTTAAATGCAGTTTGGAGTAGTTTCATTATTTTAATGGATATTTAATTATTCTTCGAACTACAAATAAATCGAGCAGACGACAAATAATATCAAGTTAATTTTCGAAAGAATATTAAGGAAAATAGTTGATTTTGGCTTCTAGAAGTTTAAATTATAGCTGGATGCTGTGTTTCGATTTTTTTCTAATATGTATTAATCTAGTGTAGAAACGGTTGTTGATGATATTTACTGTTAGGAACCTAGTAACTTCAGTAAGTATTTAAGTAACAGGAAAGTAAGCTATTTTAGTTCTTTATGAACTTCTTTTTAAATTCAGTTATCATTTTCAATTGAACGGGGAACGTTACTAGAACCATCGCATATGAAAAATGGGACAATAGTTAGTTAAACTGTTGTCATAGTAACTCCTCCATTTCATTACAGGGAAAACAATCAACAAAAGAAAAACGAGAACCTTTTGATTATTTTTTTTTCTGCAAAAAAATTTTTTTTTCATGCCTAATCAATTGGAGAGTGAAAAAATTCTTTTGGGATTTTTAATCAAACTGAATAGAAACTATTTTCTTTAGATCTGCATTTTCCTCCCGTTAGCTAAATGAGACATAGAATTCAAAACAATGTTGGAAGCGCTGTACACTTTTTCCGAAGTAATTTCCAAAGTTGAATTTTTTGTTTCAATTTTTGTGTGGCTGCCTTTTTTGTTTTTTTCAGTAATTTTGGGTTTGAAACCAATGTTTTTTAGACTTTTTTCTTGCTCTTTGTTATAATTTTCCACAGAACATTTTTGAACTGATATAACTTTAAAGAGCATCGTAAAAACATACAAAGCTTTTTGTAATTTTTTTAAAACAGTTTGCTTGGGTTGGTGTTCTTTTTCGCTTCTATTATTAAACAATATCAAGTGTGAGGCAATATAGCGAACAAAAGTGAATCTATGACATTATGGTGCGACCTATAGACCAGTTTGCTCTTGAATTTGTCGTAAATGTGTTTTGATTCATTTGCTGCATTAATTCTGATGTATTAATTATCTTCAATTTTCTGAAATTCAATTAATTTAAAATAAAAATAATCATCTTTATGGATTTTTAAAAGTTAAGAAAAAGTGATCCTCTAAATATTTCATAATCTAAATATTTTATATTTTAAAGAAAACATTTAATTCTATTATGCTAAAACTGCTGCATCAGTAAAAAAAAATAAGATCTTCAAAAAAATTATTAATCTTAAATTATTACTTAGATAAAATATCGTCGTCCACTTATAATTTTGATTTTTCAAGTATTACTTTTATTCTTAAGCTATTTAAAATAAACTTGTTTAAAGAAATGGGTTGCTATTCTTGTACATCTCTTTTACATTATAATTCTTTGGTTTTTTATTAAAAAATGAAAAGTTCCAAATTAAAATCAGCCTGGAAATATACTCTTATTTTTTAATCTAAATTATTTTTTAGGTTGCATTATGATAATATATATTATTGCCTAATTTTCAACTAAATATATACATAGTATTTGTTTTTTTAACACACACTAATCATACCTTTTCAATCATTTGTATTTCAAAAGTAAAATTTATGTTCTCTTGTTGTACTAATTTATATATATATATATATATATATATATATATAATATATATATATATATATATATATATATATATATATATATATATATATATATATATATATATATATATATATATATATATATATATATATATATATATATATATATATATATATATATATATATATATATATATATATATATAATATATATATATATATATATATATATAATATATATATATATAATATATATATATATATATATATATATATATATATATATATATAATATATTATATATTATATATATAATAACGTACTTTGTGTATGCACAATAAAAAAAAAAAAAGAAATACACAAAAGCTGTAATTCAATGCGAAAACGGAAATTTCAGTCTTTTCGAAAATGAAGACGACGGAAGTTGTTTTGTAAATGAATAGGAGTTATTATTTTAGAGTCCTTAGATATAATTACTCGAAATAATGCTATAAAAAATTCTCATTGCATAAAAAAGTAATAATGAAAATAATTAAAAATGAATGAATCAATAATTATTAATAAAATACTAAAACTCATTTAATTGATATTGTATTGGAAGTCCCGAATTTTTGAACAGTTCGTTTCGAAAATACTTATAATAATAATAAATACGTTTCTTCAATATCTATAACGCTATACACGGTAAAAAAAAGTTCAGTATAATTTATGGATTTTTGTCAAACAACGAAGTCCCGGCTAAATGCCTATAAAATAATGTTTTGTACTTCCACCAAAAGTTTACGTTGTATTCGGCAAACTGTCTTCCAGTTACGTCCATCCACCACTTTAAGCCGCAAAATAATATTGTGTCATTTTACCGTTCTCTAAAACAAATAAAACAAACAGTATAACAAACATATAAACAAAAAATGGAATTATTAACTCTGTGTTGATAAAGTCAAAATCAATTACTCTAATCATAAAGTTCGAAAAAAAAATACCTCTTTTATTCAATAAATTTAACTTTATTTGCCTCCATTCATCAATCAAAAGTGTGTTCTGTATTGATTGGTCTGTTGTTGATGTGGACGTAACACCCAGCTAACCTATCACCAGTCACGTGCACAATGAAAGTACGCTACTAGTCCATTTATTTACGTAATTATAGAGTGATTTATCAATGATCGTAAAAAGTGTGGAATTAGGAAGCAATTTATTGTAATTTATTTGACTGAATAATGCGGGGAATGGAGACTAATATCGAAGTTATTTTCAATTGTTTAACTGAATATTTCATAATATTTTGGGACACAAATTATTAACTTTCTCAATTTTTTTTACTATATACCTAGACGTTGTAACAGAATGCGATAAAAAAACTTATTGCTTGTTTAAATATGTATAAGTAGTTAGCGGTACGTCATAAATTGATTCACAAATACACAGGTACTTTTATATTATATCACCTACAAATTTTAGAAAGACTAAATTGTCACTTTTAAAACTTATTTTATGGGTATTCATATTTAAAAGGGGTTGCACGATGTTCAGAATTTACTTCTATAATACAGCAAATAAACATTTGAGAAAAATTTAAAAACTTCATGCATTTTTTCATGTTTTACCTTTGTAAGAAAGTGTAAGTATCCTAGTGCAAAATGATTCATTCCCAAAATAGTTACCCAAAATACGAGAATACCAGGCCCGTCCGTGGCCGAGTGGTTAAGGCATCAGCCTAGAGGTTCGACCTTCTCAGGAGTGCGGGGTTCGAATCCCACTTACTGCAGTATCCTATAAATCGGATCTGTGCTGGAAATAGTAGAAAATCCTCTCACGGATGGCCGAGTACGCGGGACAGACGTGCTCGTTAATCTGTGGAGTCCAAAGTCCGACGGCGTTAGCGTACATGTCGCTCGAAGTTCCGTGGGTGCCCGCTAGGTGTCGACTCGTCACTTGACAGGGTTCTAAAATACGAGGCTTATTGGCTGTGTTAAAGCTCCTGAAGGAGGCAAAATTTATTTGAAATGTTGTCATGTCTCCATGTCTTTTGTCGAAACAAATTAAAAATCCATGGGATTTTTGCAAAAGGAAATTTAAAGTAACTAAACAATATATTTCATGTAAGTTTCCATTTTGCCATTTTATCACAAAAAGTTAATGTAACAATTTATTTTTAAATCTTTATTTAAAATGCTATAAAATTTAAAGCCGCAAATCAAAACACCAATTGAATTTCCTTTATTTCCTTTGCAACAACAATTTTATTTTACCGTGAACATTTACTTTTGAAAATTCATAAGGGTGGAATTGTATGTAACACAACTAAAAAAATAAGTCATTATTTATAACGAACTTTGTTAAATATTTATTATATGAAATATATCTATATATTAAACTAGAGGTTTTATATAAATGAGCAAACGATTATGTAAACTTTACAATTGAAAATAAACTAGATTAATGTGGATTTGTTATTGTTTTGAATATTTTCTAAGTCAATTTACATTATGATCACGTATCAGTAGCGGTAACTTTTATCAGTACCCTAATTATCTTCTCCCGTGAGATATTAACACATCTAAACAACTCTTCACTGATTAAAATATTTTATTTATCAATTATTCAAATGGTTCATTTAATGCTCGTCGAAATCTCATACCCTAGGGACCTCAGGCTTCGATGCAAAATCTTATTACACCATCAATGCAGAGCATAGCAATTGAAAGGATTCAATGTATAAACACCGAAACAAACAAATCTATTTATGCACGTTTGTATGTTCAAGAAATAACTGAATGTTGTTTATCACGCGTTACATGAGATGTAAAAACAAGAACTGGTTCTTGAGATTAAGAAAAACAGTGCCCAAAAAAAATTATTTCGTATATTTTTAACTGCGAAGTTCTAATAAAAAAATTTTAGGTCTAATTTTGCCACAACTACACATATCCATATTAAAAAATAAACATATTTTAACAAGAATTTTTTAGTAAAATATATAATTTTTAGGCTTTCTCTAACATTACTCCTCAACAATATTTTAATATATATTTATTTTTTAAGTACATCCCTTAAAACTGGTCAACAAAACTGTGAATTGATTTTTAGTTGTCCCAAATTTAGATGGCAAAGAATTTGTAAGATTTGGTATGCAAATGTGTAGGAAAAATTTATAATAAAAATAAAGTTTACTTATAAACGCTAGGAGATAACCTGGAAAGTGCTTCATATAATATTTTTCTACTTAAGTTACAACCATGAAACTTTCCAACACTTCTTAAAAGTTTGTGAACAGCGTACAACAAAATATAAAAAAATAAATTGATTTTTTTAACGATCTGTGTATATTGAATTCAAAAAAATTACAACGTCTTAGAGAAAAGAACTTTTCACAGAAAATACGGAAACGTCCCAAACCACCCATACTCCTTTTTTGTCCCGACTCCGATCATCTGTTTCGGCTGAAACAATATAACCCCAATTACACACACTAGATGTGAATTACCTGCATTAAATGGCGAATATATGAAGTTACCCGAGCGCTGCTGGAGTAGTCAAATTTTATTGACTGTCACCGAGAGGCTGGAATTTAGTGGACGGTAAAATCCCGCGGCGGCTCTGCAATTAGCATCTACATAACGGGCGATATTTTTACGGCGAGTTCTAAATTCGAATAAGGAACTGTTATGAGATGCCTTTGAGGCTTGCCAAGTTGTCCCACTGCCAGATCAACTTGATTCCAGTCTGGACTGGGCTTATGGCTAATAATTGATTGGTTCGCGTGTTAATTTAAAAATTTGCCATTCAGTCATTGTAAAAGCTGTACGTATCCGTGCAGAAGGGGAGTAAGGGTTCGGGTTAGGTTAAATTATCGTCGCACTTGAGCTACACGAGGGCTATTCTATGTTAACGGGGACCGTGGAATCAAGCCTTCAAAAAATCAAACAGATAGCATCTTAAAAGCGTGTGCAGACTGTACAGTTGAATGTGCATTAAAACTTGCTTTCGTGCTCAAAGCATGAACGTACTTGTGCATCAGATGCAACAGATTACATTGGTTACCAAGGGGTCCCCGGGCCCTTCCAGGCAACACATAAAATTTTACGTTCGAAATCATCAAGGAAAATCAAAAGCAACATTTCAGATTATACCCAAACAAAAGGGGAACAAAACAAAAAAAAAATTAAAAAAACTAACAAAATCTGTATTATTTAGCGTAAAGATTTTTCAATGTGGGCAAATTGTTTACCCCTTTTACATTCAAGTTACATACATAAATGTTGAGAAAATATTTTACGGTAAAATGTTTTTCTGACATTTTTGGATTTCTGATTGTGGGATCCACCCTTATAGGACTCGGTTATGGTGGACTTGTCTTTGTGTACCAAGATTAGCGCGCCTTTAACATGGATTATTTAATGTATTATGGAAATTTTCGCAGGTAGTTACTGTTTTAGAGCCACATTTCGTTGTTTGGTCCTAAACTTGATAGTTCTTAAGTTGAGTTATTTAGTCGTGGGTAAAGACTAGAGAATGACAGAGCTTTGACAAAAATAAACAGCAGGGAAAATAACTAACTACTCAAGTCACATGGCTTTAAATTACGACGTGGCTTGTTTAAAAACCAGATACTGAATTTAAATAAGTTTCGTTTAATAAAATATAAAATAAATAAGTTCCTCGTTTTGTTACCACAATGCATTGAATATGTTTTGCAAAATTGAAGGGAGCATTTGTAAAACTCACGTTCTAACAAAGTGTAATTAAAAAAAATTAGGCCAGGTACCATCATTGGTGACATTTGGTGATCGTTAATTCTATTGGACAAAGTAAGCAATGACCGGACCAAGCCCTATATATTTATTTTACTTTGCAGAACGTGAGTTTTGCAACTACACACTTCAATTGTATCGGAATCAATAATTAAATGCAGATTGCTGGTAAAACCTACATGCATTGCAACTGTTGTTTAAAATTATAACTTTAAAGCCAAAAGTAGCAATAAGTTGTCAAAAGTTAATAGTTATCGTTTGAGGAAGCATACTACATTAAGTTCAAATAAATTTCATTATAAGTTACATCAAATCAATAATTATACGCATGCTATGTGATACGATGGCGTATAATACTCTATCAATCTATCATCTATAAGAAAATATTCTAATATATCGTTGTTGGTTTTCATTAGGGTCAGGTGGGGTAAAATGGGTCAATTTTGGCTATTTTAAGTTTTAAAGTTCTCTGGAAATAAAACCATAATTGTTTTCATATTTTTTTAATTGCATCTTAACATTGCATTACTTCAGTACATTTTTATATAGTTTAAGTAATTTTTTTAAATTATAAATGAACTAAACTCAGTTCCAAAAGTTGTGACCCATTTTACCCCACCATGGGGTAAAATGAGTCAGACATGGTAAAATGGGTCATAATGCAAAATGATGACTATATAATAATCTATTTATTAGGAAATACACAAAATAAAGAGAGGAGGTCAAGAACACCAAAAGTAAATTTAATGATACATAATTACAATGTTAAGTTTTCAAAATAACATTGTTTGCGGTTGTTACTAAACGGCTCTTTCAAGACTCTTGTAACATCTTACTTTTCTACTATACCCAGTCCTCTTTATTCGGAAAGACATAAAATTTACCTATACTAGATTACTTATCATATTTTACACATAAATCATGCGCATCAATAAGTGTAATTTGACCCACAAATTATTTAATTCACTTTTTTCCTTAGTATTCAACTACCACCCATTTTCCAGTCAAAAGCTGTTGGCTATAGTCAACAATATTGGGTTTAGCTGGCTTTGATTTCGACTTTGGTTTCTTTCGTTTACGTTTTGGTTTTACGTTTTGAAAGAAAATCCAAATTCTTAATTTTCTTGGGGTTTTTTTACGATCTGTTGAAGTTCACTGCCTTAGTAAGACTTGATGGCATAGGTGACAAAGTTGTCAGGATAGCACATTTGAGATCTTTTAATGGAGAAGATAAGAGATTGGCTTGTTTAAATGAACTAAGCGCTGCAAGAGTATCCTACATAGCTGGTGTCGAAGAGGAAGGCAGGGTTTAAATTGACTTTCTTGTAGGTGGTGTTGAACAAGAAGGAAAGGTGAAAATTGTATTTGATGTAGTTGGTGTTGAACAAGATGGAACGGATCATATGAATAAATCATATGAAATAACTAAATAATGTAATATAACTACGTTCAATGATGAGACATCCGGCTGATCAGAGACTCTTTCAGTCAACACAATCCTGTGTCATACTGATTTTCTATCAGGAAGAAACAATCCTGGACATTTAAAGACCTTAGAAACATGATCTGCTCTTAAACTTCTTTAAAACAGCAAAGACT
The DNA here is from genome assembly GCA_019343175.1 of Oedothorax gibbosus. Lineage (NCBI taxonomy): Eukaryota > Metazoa > Arthropoda > Arachnida > Araneae > Linyphiidae > Oedothorax > Oedothorax gibbosus. The sequence goes on along the minus strand of JAFNEN010001124.1, from coordinate 29,012 downwards.
AACTATGAGATGTTATGTATATAAAAAGGATGGACTACAATGTTGGATATATTGTTTAACATACCACACGGGAAAAAATGATCCATCACAAAAGGGGACTCGCTGAAATATATGTTATTATATCTTTATATGTCAGTCTATTTTTGAAAAGGATGCATATATCAAATTTCGAAGTGTTACAACTATTTTAAATGCCCTCAAAGCATTTATCCCCCTGAACGTGAAGGTACTGCCCTCCATTATTATATCCCTTTAAAGAGGCACCCAAGTGTCAAAATTTATTAGGACTTTTACAAATTGATTTCGGATATAAACAAGATTGTATGTATATACCTATTTTCAGCTTGTCAAAGGTTTTTTTTTAAATTTAAATCCCCTAAGAGCGTTTCATCTTTAAAACCCAATCAATGCATGAGGCCCAAAGGGAGTTTTTTGTGACACTAAGGAGGGTGCAGTATGTTATTTAGTGTGTGTTAAATAGTCTATATACATGTGTGTTGCGTGAATTTTCAAGTATGTACTTAATTTTTAAAAGTTTCCACACGGATTTTGATGGGGAACTCCACCCCATTTAAGGAAACCCGGTGTCGAAATGTGTGACTACTTTGTAAAGGTTGCTACAATTTTCAAAACAAATTTTCGGCTTTGCAACATGGTTTTTAGTTTTAAACCCAATTCGGGATATGATAATTATGAATTGATGTTAAAGTCAATTACTCTGTCATGCAGGGTGTTCAATACTATTTCTATGCCGAATTTCAATTCCTAACTACTTTTTTAAGGGTTCCCAGAGCGTTAAACCCCTTGAGGGTGTATCCACCAATATAAGCCTTATAACTGTGTTTGGAACACTAAGAAGTACGTGTCTACCAATTTCAGCCTTTTTTTTGTTTAACTTGCCTTGAGTATAAAATTATATTGTTTTTTTTTTCAAAAAAGATATATATATATATATATATATATATATATATATATATATATATATATATATATATATATATATATATATATATATATATATATATATATATATATATATATATATATATATATATATATATATATATATATATATATATATATATATATATATATATATATATATATATATATATGCGCATTAGTAAAATAAAATATTAAAGAAAGTATAAATCAATATTAAAGAAATGCTGAAAAAATAGCAACGATTTCCTCTATCCTTTTTTTATTTATCATTGCTTTTAAATATATATTTTTAAAGTTAATAATTTATGTTAAAATAAAAGCAATAAGGCACAAAAACAGAAACTAATTCAATGGAAAATTATGGTCCTAATATGACAAATCGTTAAATTCATATAAAAATAAGAAAATCTGAAAATAATGACCATGCTAAAAACAATTCATTTATTGATTCAGTAAACATAAACGAAATGCATTCGAAATCCTTACTTTACATTTTTCGAACATTATTTTTCTCCAATAGTTTTGATTAACGATTCGAAAAGCACTGCCAAAACTGAAAATACAAAAACCCTAAATTAGCCTGGCCCTAAACATCCTAGCTTCTATAAATCAACGAAATTCTTTTGAACTATTCCTTCTTTTTTATGGATCTGTTTTCTTCCAGTGATAACTCGACAAAAGCTTCATCGATTGGAAATTATTAAAATATTTCTGCGTCTGAGTCGATTGCCAACCAGCCAGGCGCGTAAGACCCCCCAATTAAATAGTCAGATAATTAATTATTCCATTAACATATTTTGCCAACACGAAGATTCATTCCTTCGAAAACATCTGGAAAACTTAGGGAGCTGCCATTTTGGTCTCTACAAACTTTCGTTTATCATTTGTTTTAAGAATATATTGTATTCGAAAGAAATTCATTTGAATTATAGGTTGGTTGGTGAGCGTATTTATTATTTAAGCTGACATTATGCGTGTTATTTTGCAAATAAGTTGGGTTTATAAATTAATGAATTATAGTGTATGATTCATTAATTATCTGGATGTGATTTGTTTTCACACATGGTATTCTTCATTATTTCTTAACTGCATTTAAGCTATTAAGGAAATATAAGTGGTGAAATGTACATAAAATTTATGTTTTATAATTACTAGACTACACTCTTAAAAAAACGAGCGATTTTAACGATTTGATTATTTTGGATTTGAACATTTTTCAGTGTTTATTTAATAAATTGTTAAATGGATTTGAACGATTTTATCCATAGAAATATTCAATTTGCGTTTTATTGTTTATAATAAGGAATTATCTATGGAAATGATAAAATATTTGCTTTCAGAAGCAAAATACCTAATATTCTCAAATTAACAGTTTATTTATATTTGAATTCATTATGTCAATTTCAACTATGTGTGTAATTAGAAAATTATAATATTAAATATTTCAATTAAGAATTAGGGTTAAAATAATGGAAACTTATGAAATTTTTTAATTTATGAACCAATCATTGTAGTCATCCATTTCTAAATAAATAAATATTAAATTTAATTTTATTAATATTTTAAATAACTTTTGAATGAAGCAACAATATATATGAAAACAATCACATACCTACCATTGACATTTTTGTAACATTTCGAAACTGTTTTGGAGTTATTTTGCAAAAAAATATAATTGCAACTGTCCAAAGCAAAAATTAATATATGTAAAGCCATCCATTAGCAAACAACAAACCTGTTAAGTTTCACATTGAAAACGTGACCCTATATTTTAATGACCAGTTTACCCCCGCAATATAAGCTAAACAGACATTATTAATTAATTAATCATTGTGTCAAATACAAGAAAAATATTTATAGAAGATTCCGCGAAACTCATATTAGTATGGAAAATAATATCTCGCCAAATTATACATTCCGAATCCAATAATCAAAACAAGCACTTCTGAATGAAAATGCCGAATAAATAAAAAGACGTGGATCTTAACTTGTTTAATAGAGGAACAGCGAAGCGCACTTAATTTGAAACTTTTTCTGCAAAGTAACCTATTTACATCCATATATACTAGCAAAAGTGTGAAAAACTGTTCTTTTGGAGCAGACTTCCGATACCTAAACTTCTAGCTATCACTTAAAATCGCGGAGAAATTCTCGAAAGTGAGGACTGAAGTTGTAGGTAATGTCATTCTCTTTATGACTTTTTTAATCAACTTTTAGTCATCTGATTCTCCTAACCAATATACAAACTGATTACGGATGCATACGAGTGGTTTGGAAACAATTTACATAATTTATATTAATTTCCTGAGCTATTCCTGTTTACTCACACGTAATGACTTAATTTATGTTGTGGTTTGCGCCATATACATAAAACAGTGTGAATGGTTTTGGGATTTTTTTTCACATGCATTGATTTATATGATTGGCACTCCCTTGCAAAAGTTTAGCATGCGACCTACAAGGAAATAAAATAAAATATCTGAATAACTACAAAACAAGAACAGATAGCACAGGACTGACAAATCATTAAATCCCTGAAGAAATTGGAAACCTTTTTCCACTGTACATCCATGATTTAAATATTGATTGATGGCAAAGCTTTAATTCAAAAGATGTATTTGTTTATTTTAATTGCTAAATTATAGGCTGTTTAAAAAACACAACTAAAATCCACATGGATAAAGTATTCGTTCAAATAGTTCTTCACAAAAATAGCACCTGTTCCTTAATAATAGAACGATTTTTTATCCTGCTCTTTAGGATACAATCTAATTAATTTCGTTCTCAGAAATATAGAATAAAGATAGAAAGAAAAATCTCCATGTTCCATAAACAATTTTTGATCCAACCCCACATTTAAAATTAGAATGGTCTTTTGCAGAACGTTGTCGGACGAAATAAAAATAGCGCAGATAAGATTGTTGCAGCTTACGAGCTGGACCAGAAAAATTAAATGTTTGTATAATTTCGGAAATGAATTAATTTGGGTGGTATTTTAGTAATTGAAGAGCTAAGTGAAAGAATGTGCTAAGTGACATTTTTTGAAAAAATGTTTGCAACTCCAAGGATTTAATTTTCAAGAATAGAACAACAAATATTTTGTTGAATATTAATCTATTTATTAAAAAAGCACTATTACAATTTCTACAATTATTTACAAAACAAAGAATGTAGAGTTTTAAGTAGTAGTATTCTGAGTGTGTGTGTTATTAAAATGGCTTTAAATACCAATGATTCATTACATTCTAAAACGCTTTGCGGGGAAAAGTGGAGTATCGGGAAAACACGATTGTCCAGGAGAATCGTCTGAAGATTCGTGTTTTCATTACAGATCATTGTCGGTAGTATAACCCGCCTGTCACTTCTTAGAATCTCAAATATTGTGATTGTGAAAGAGTCCACGTTGAAAAAAGGTAAGGGACATGTTGGTTTGGGCAAGAATTACTATATTTGGCGATTCATTGCTTTTAGGGGCGCATATTTCTCTAAAGTTTAGAAACAGATTCTCAATTGAAGGGTAGTGCGAACTTGCATCGGTTTCATTATTATTGCATCAGTATATTTTAACTTCAAGCCTTTCTCAATGAATAGTGATACTGAAAGTGTTGAATAGTACATATCATATGCAAATCGATTGACGGTCAAGTTAAGATAGCAAAGAAATGCATGTGTAATCGTAGACGGCCTACCAGCAATCAACTATAATCCTCCTTTCACCAATAACTGATGCGCAGTTTTAGTGCGACACATTATTTCCAACCAAACTAACCTCTCATGGCACGCCATGAGATTGGCAACCTTGCCTCCTTCAGGTTCTTTACCTATTTTCGAAGTGAACTCTTACACAATCAAAATATTTGAGATTCCAAGAAGTGACAAGCAGACTATACGAATTATTTTTTTGTTTAAGATTCATTTCATACTCAATGGTCCGGTTTTGTTCACCGTACTTACTGTGCCGGATGATCGCAGTTACAATGTTAAGTTAGTAGTTGTTGTTGTTTCAAATGTCACTTGGGAAACCAAAGCTCTTTCCCGCGGAGCGGGAAAGGATTAAGGCAAATGGGTGCGGTTCCTGAGGAGAGATGCCTGTGTAGAGACTACACGGCAGGAATCCGACGTGGCATCGTGCTGACAGATGCTACCACCTATCGCCACCTCCGCAATTTAGACATGTCCCTGAGGGGGAGGGAAATAGTATCGAGGGACATGTACCCGTAGGAAACTACGCCATAACCGCCCACAGGACTTTCGGACCTAACAGATTTAACGAGCACGTACTCCGCATATACTCGGTGGGTCTTCAGTGGTATCGGGACTCGATCGCGGGACCTTCCGACTCCGAGAACGAGGCCTTAACCACTAGGCTATCCACGGTCCCCAGTGTAGGGTAGTCAGTAGTCAGTAGACCCAAGTCAGTAGTAGAATCTTTTGCATGCGACTGTGAGGGCTCCGTAGCCCTGTCGTCAGAACATCGGCTTCTCGTACAGCAGGTCATGCGGTCAAAATAAGCCACATCCTATTGATGGATATTGTTCACATAAATTTAAAAATATAAGTAAAATCGACTTAATTATGGGGTTCCTCGAGTACTCTGGAACAGACGTGCTCGTTAAATCTGTGGAATCCAAGGTCACGTTAGCGTACGATGTCGCTCGGAGTCTAGTTGGGTGCTAGCTCAGGTGTCGACCCCGTCACTTCACCGTGGTTTTAAATTACGATGCGTAATTTGCTGCGATAAAACTCCTAACGGAAGGCTAGAAATTGACAGTCGGAAACGATTCAATTCCAATTACATGCAACATAGGTGCATCGCGTAGATACCACATTCAAATAAGTAGTAGTAACACTAAAACAGTAGAGATATACGGCAGTATTATTTTTCTAAATTGACATTTGCATTGCACAATCAATACTTGATTTAAAAAAGCAGATTAAACCATAAGTACTGTTTTGGCCTCCGTCACTTGTGAAAGGTCCTATTTAAAGGGTAGATGGTAACTTAATCGTTTCTGGCTGTCTATTTCTAACCATCCTTTTCAGTAGCTTTAACGCAGCCAAGTATTCCTCGTGATTTTTAACATTGATCAAGTGACGAGGTCGACACCTGAAAGGGAAACCAACGGAACTTCAAGCGAAATCGTAATCTAACGCGTCGGGACTTTGGACTCCACAGATTTAATGAGCATGTTTACCCTAGTATATACTCGGGTATTTTAGTTGAATTTTTGCTGCATATTTCCATCTAGAGGAAATCAGTTACAGCCACCTGGTTCGAACCCGCACCAAACGCTTGCTATCCAAATTGGGCTAATAACGTGTCCATCGCTGTACCGACTGTGCTACCGCACCCAAAGACTCAGGTAGGATGGTACATGTATTTTCCAGTTTGTGTGCTTGATCAGAAACTCGCTTTTAAAACTTCGTCAAGTCGACAGACACATGCAGAATTGTTACTGACACAGAGAGAGAAAGTACACCCAGGGCGAAGGCGGGAATCGATCCCGCACCCGGTATAGTGCGCAGACTGTTAGCGTAATGGGCTGCGATAAAACCCAAAAGGCCACCCGGGCCACAAAGATCCTATTTATTATGCACTGCCACTGCGATCATCCTTTTCCGCAAGTCCGACGAACATGACCGGAACTTTTACGTGTAAAACGGGTCTGTAAGTATTGTACCCATCTGTAAAGAATTTCCTAAATTTAAATATTTGAATATTTTAGTATTTTTAACTCGAAACTCGTATTTGTCAGATACGTCACTTTTCCGCAGTTAAATATTATTCGAATGTGTGTTTGCTCAAAATAGTTAATTTTTAATTCTGAATAATACTACAACAGGATTACTTTCCATGGATTGAAATCTTTTACGAAGTTCATCGCTTGTTGATTTTTACATTAGAAAATTTATTGAAAAATTCAAGCAGTAAACTCAATTTTTTTAATGAAGTACTTATCATTTTATTTAGTACTAGCAAATAAATACCCGTACTTCGCACGGACTAAAAAAAAGTTTTAATTGATCCAAGTACATGTACAATTTAATCCAGTAGTAGAGGATAATAAACTTATGTTATTATTCCCGCTTGTTATAAAGTATAAAATACTGTTACTCACATTACCTTAAAAATTCAAAATATAAAAATAAGCTATAAATGCACTCATAAAAGTCATCGTAATTTTCCTCATAAACATATATGAAACCTTTTAGCTCATTTGGCGCGTTTTTGGAAAGAATTTGGCGAGAAAAGAGAAATAGCTAAACACTCTTATTATACAGATCTACCACAATGGCCTTCGAAAAACAAACCAGCTTATAAATTTTTGAAAAAATTATTATTTGGCGCGTTTAGGTAAGAATTTGGCGAGTTTGGCAAAATATTTGGCGAAATAGTGAAAAACAAACCCTAATATGTAGCTCTAGTACGATGGCCTTGAACGCGTTTTTGGAAAGAATTTGGCGAGAAAAGAGATAGACATAGTTACAAACAACACTCTACTATAATCGCTTTTAAACAACAAAACAGCTTATAAATTAAATATATATATATATTATTTGGCGCGTTTAGGCAAGAATTTGGCGAGTTTGGCAACGTATTTGGCGAAAAAAATGAACAAAACCCTAAAATGTAGCTCTAGTACGATGGCCTTGAACAACCATCATAGTTATAATTCACGGAAGTAGCTTAAATATGCACATTTTTGCAATCAACAGAACCATCAATGAAGAAATCCATCACCTAAACCCACAATAAAATCCTAGAATGGAGACTGGACGGAATTACGTCACTTGAAACATGTCAATTATTTTTCAAATAATGAATTTAGTTTCTGAAGGTAATGGCAACGGAATAAAATAAACATTTTCAATTTTAAATATTTTCGTTAAAAGTTTTATATAATTTGTTCAGCAGATGGCAAATTTTTTCAGCAAAGTAAAAAAATGATCGGATTTGAGCGAAAGTGGTGTATTTTTTTCAGAATATTCGAATTTTCTCTGAAAATAGAACATTTTGAGCTCTGAAAGTTCAAAAATCATAATCTAAGTATGAACTACACATTTGTGCCAAGTTACGAGTCAAACAAATGTCTAATTTATGAGCCTATAAGAGACATACCCACAAACAAAACTTCATTTTTATTATTATAGATTATTTCATTTCCATTTAAAATGTGTCGCTTTATTGCCATTTCTAATATTTAAATGGAGGTAATTGATTTAGAATATTGAATTTAAATATGTTACACACGATTTAATCATTGCAACAGCACACTTTAAATAATGTTTTGGGTGAAAGGAAATGTTTAGAGCAGTGTTAAATGGATAATAATTCCACTCAACGATTTTTTTTAACCTCAGTCAATTTTCGAAATGAACAAAAAAGTCCTTCCTGCGATTTCAATGGTTGTTTTTTATTTTCCTTTTAAAATGAGCAGTTTTAAGCGTCTACTGCGTTCTTATTTTGCTTGCAACTTGTTTTATTTCTGCTATTTATTAAACTTTATATGTTTCAATTCTATTAAATTTTAATTAAGCAAAGCATTACCAAAACGTCAATGTTGTGAAAAAACGTCGGTTTAGATTAGGTATTTTGTTTTTTGTTTTTTTTTTTGCGGAGAAATTAACAAAAAAAATTTTACTGCAAATTTACGTGATTCACGACTAGAGCAAGAGTTATACTGACATTAAAGTTTGAGCACAATATTCGTTTCAGTAATATAAGAAAGCAATGTATTGCCCAAAACAAATATAAATACGGATGGACCAAGAATGAAATCCACTGGAACTGCTGAAACTCATGACGGGGAACAGGGGGCTGGGGAGCCCAGTCGGTTAAAGCGTTCGCCTTGCATGCGGAAGGTCCGAGGTTCGGGTCCGGGCATCGCCAAAATAACTGCCGACCTATAAACGACCCGTGTAGTCCAAAAATGTCCGACGAATAATACTCCGTGTAGAGGGAGTGCACGTTAAGTTTGCTTCAAAGTTCCAACGCTGCGTACGAAGTCACCCTTAACAGGTGCGTTGGGTGCCAACTCAGGTCTCGGCTCGTCACTTGACTGTGGCTCTAAATTACGACACCCGTTGCCAATAGCCCCCGTGTGGCTCTAGTGCGACGATAATTCAAACTAAACTAAACTAAACATGACGGGAAATATACCCATTACTTTGTTTGTTTAGCAGACCATATTGACGCGCCAAGTGGATGAAGTGGTAAGGGAATTGTCCAGGCAGTCAGAAGGTCCCTTGCTCAAATCACTGTCCATATGGGTCTTTGTACTGGGTGGCTCAAATAAAAGTGACCCCGGCATAGAGATAGGAATGTAGGGAAATGCTTGACGAGAAAAACTATTGAAGCCTATTATTATTATTTTTCATTGGTTGGTTTGGTTGTTACTGGACTAGAGCTACACATGGACTATGGGCGAGCTCGGATCTTAATGTAGGCTGTGTAAGTGGGCGTAGTTTAGATCAGTGCTTAAGGTGAAGATGGCATAGTTACAGAAAAATAATTCGCCAAGCGTATGTTTGGGCTTAATATTGAAGCGGTATGGCGTTACATGGCAAACCTGTTTTGGTGTTGGTTTTAGACTTGTCAGCATTTTCTGTCTCATCTCTACTTCTAAGTCGGACCACTTTTATACGTCATGAGTATACTGTGACACACGTACTCGTTAAATCTGTGGAATTGAAAATTCTAATGCCAATTAGTGGACGATGGCTCTCGAGGATTTCGTTGGGTACACATTCAGGTGTTGACCTCGTCATTTGACCAGGAATCTAAATTACGCGACGTTATTGGCTGTACTTGAGCTCCACACAAAGGCTAGAAATATACAGCCGTAAAGGCGTCAATCGAACGCGAAATATTTGTTTCAATTCAATAATAAAACGTACAAATTACCCGTTAACTTTATCCATTTGAAGGACGGGCCATTTATAGGTTGGCAGTTATTTTGGCGGTGCCCGGACCCGAGCCTCGGATCTTCCGCATGCAAGGCGAACGCCTTAACTAACTAGGCTCCTCAGCCCTTACTTAACAAGCAAGTCAGAATGAAACCATTAAATTGCAAGTCATTCCGAATGTCTTTGTTCGACGTGAAATTTCAACTTTCGACGTTCAAAATGCGTCTACGTAGATATCAAGCCTACTTTTAATTAAACTTTTCCACTGGGAATCATTTCAAGATTCAGAGTTTTAACTAATCTCAAACAAAACCAGACAATTTACTTCCTAAGAAGTTCCGTCTTTCTCATTCGAGTTAGGCATTTGTGAATTATTTAATCCTAAAAGATCCAAACAAAGGAGTAACCATAATTTGCAAAAACTGTCTCTATCATTTTACTTATATCAAAAAGCGCTGTAGAAACTTTTAATAATTAACAGTTTTCTCCCAATAATGGTTTTTCTTTTTGGGGCAATATAAGCCAGTAAACGTTACAAATTAAAATTGCTTAGAACTTTTCAAGTTGTTCATTTTAATTTCAGTAACCCTTTTCCTAGTTCTTTTTCGTCTAACCCGGTCCTCCATTTAAATGGCACATTTCATCTCAGAGTAATGACTTGGAGAGATTTTCACCATCGCCTTCCGCACCTAATTCGATTCCTTATTTCCAACGCAACCCCCATCCCCTTCCCCCACACACTACCACCACTACTTTCAGAAAAAGAACACTTTTCCGCCGGAAAATTTAATTAAATCCCACAAAACGAGAAGAAAACGGGATCTAATTCTGCTCGAACTTCTCCCGATATTTTTAGGCTAAGGAGACGGGAGAGGTCTCTATTCGGTTGCGTCAGAGCAAGAGCCATAAAACTGTGGAATCATGCTGCTTGAAAAGAAATCCTACTAAAATTTTCCTGCAGCAAACAATATCGTAGCGTTCCTATTCGATACCTATACAATATCAGTTGACGTTGTGATATAAAATTTATATCAAGAACTAGTCTTATAATGTATTGTGCTGCTAGGGACACTTAAGAAAAATAAGTAAAATTTTTAAACAACTTTTATTTTTAATACGCATATTTTTTTTTTAATTTAAAGGTATCCATATTTATACAAATTATGGATCAGGCAAACACAATTTCTTAATATTGATTTTAATTGTATCAGTGTATAATTAAATCACGGGGTAAAAAATAATAGTCCAGTAATGCTTTCAACGAAATAAGTATTCCTTTTTCGATAGTTAACTAAATATCATAGTTGTCATTGTATGTATTTTTAATGTATCACTATTTTTAAACAATATGGGTTTATAGGTAAAACAAAAAAATTCTACTTAATAAAAGATGCACTAATACCATGCAAATAAGTTTCAACATAAAACAATGATTGTAAAATCATTTTTATATTTATTGAAAATTTAAAGGAAACAATATATATTTTTAAGAACAATTATAATTCGTGGCCATAAGTAAAACTTGAGCTCATTGAATTTCTACAATCCACAAAAATCATTTATAGGTATCGGAACCATACAACTAGTAGGATTGGTTTTTATACCATTAATTGGCCAACTCAACAAAATACTTTAAGAATGTTTTAGGATACATCAGCTTCAGCATGCATAGTACATTAAGGTTTTATCGAGGAGAACTTCTTTTAAAAAATGGTTTCGTTGTTCAATCTCTGTGGCCGTTGTGGGCAATTTCTTCAGTTTGAGGGACACTTAGGAAATATGGGGAACTTTAAATAAAAATTCTTGGAACAATGTTATCTTCGGAAATAGGCAGAGTTTTATTCAGGGGATGTCGATAAGGTTAAAAGCTTTTTGTCGGTTATTATTTTTTTAGGTAAATTAGAGGTTTTTAAGTGTCTAAGTACCCATTACTTAAATACTCACAGATATTTTCATAACACGAACAGACAAACAAGAAAAATTGGTCTGATGTCATAGTCTAAAACAAAATTGAAGGTAGAACGATAGGACTGAAGACTTAAATTGAAAACAAATTGTCGAGAGACATCCATCCTGACGTGTAGACAAAAGGCATAAAAAAAATTAGTCCTAGTGATTCCCATACCCTTCAAACCAGAAAGAACTTTTATATTGGTCGAATAGGACAGAAATATTAAAAGAGTGATACAGACAGAAAGAGAGACAGAAATCTCCAAGATTTGGAAACCTACTTTGCATATTGTTAAAAACAAATTTCAAAATAATAAAGTATTTTAAAAGTGTCAATTATTGTAATAATAATTATAAGCTTGGGGAATCCAACAAGAGGGGACATACCATCGGTGTATTACTGTAGTAAGAGCTAGCAACTGTTTTCCAAAACGTTCCGCCCGCTTTTCACTCCCGTATATCCCTTACAGAGCCGAAAACAATCCCCCTTAACGACCAAATTATGCAAGTCTCAAAGTCATGCACGCAAAAGAGGGCCAATTTTAAATCACGGGAAATTCCAGAGGGAAGAAGTTGAACACTCTTGGAAATTGTTGTCCGCCTTATTGTGCACCATCCGAATGAGCAGCAGGTTCATTAGGGACAAAGAAGGGTCGGTGGCGATTTATTTTGTCGAGTAAAGTAACGGATTGGGTTAATGAGAACACGGAGCTTAGAAGGCCCTCTGAGGGATAGGTAAATTGGCTGAACTGAAGACTTAATTTTACTGCGAAGGATTAAAATTAAAAATTTTATCAAAATTTTAATTTCTTAAATTTTTTAATTACATTTCTGTAGAAGATGTTTATAAATAACTCTTCGTATTTTTAATTTTAAAAATTAGTAAAATTATAAGACCATTTTTTTAAAAAAATTGGTATGTTGCTGCAAAAACTTCTGAAAGTTTTATACATCCGTATCTCTGAAAGAATTCAGTTGGAGCTTCTGCCTGGTCGAAAATAATGATAACAGGATTACCAAGTGACATCATTGATTAGCAACAAGCCCAATTTTGTGCAAACAATAAAACGGTGATACGAAATGATTGTCGGTTACCTTTGAGCATACAGTGACTCCATATTGATTTTGGGTGACCCACGTTGCTTTCCCATAAACCAAAAATCCAGCCAAAATGCAACAAAAAATACTCCGAGGACAGATGTTTTCGTTATATATGTGGAGTTACCAATGTGCCTCAAAGTGTATTGCATACGTTGTTTCTCGAAGTTCTTTTGATTGCCGCTTACACCGCTTAACTCGGAGCACACACAGTATCTAAAACGCACTGACTGCGAAAACGTAGCTTTTATGGGGGATGAGGATCTATAGTGCGTTTTACTCACAGAACAGCACTTTTTTTATGTCATTATCTTTAAGATCTTTCTAAGAAAGTTTTTTCTTGTACTCTGCAGGGTGCAAATTCCACAGGAATTTAAAGAGGCGCTGGCACTGTGAGACGAGCGTTCACAGAATCCCCGGTGATTCGGCGTGAACGTGCATCATAGTGTGCGCGAAACTTTACGTCTATTGAGCGTAGCCGGCTCGTAGAGACATGGTACAGCAATCTGCCTGCACAGCGAGCCTAGGCGGCATATCCTCCTAGTTGAGTTAAATTTAGTTGTTAGCATCACTTATCCTTAAACATATATGGTTCATCCCTAATATAGGCTTATATTTTGTTATCGAAAACCAGTTTTAAAAGTTATGTTTTAAAAGTTGCTAAAATCATATTTAAAAAAAAATAATAATATTGCCCTCCAAAATAAAAAAAAAGTGAGAAAATGCATTTTTTTCCAGATAAAAAGTGATATTGTATCAAAACTGTTAAAAACTGAGGAAAACGAAAACCATATTTGAATTTAAATCAAAAACTAAGTAAGAAACATCCATTAATTATTACAGTTTAAAATACTTTTTATGCGCATTTTTGTTTGGGTGTGATTTACCATTGATTTCAAGCATATCTTTCACTCAAAAAACGTAAATATTTCAAAACTTAGAGCGTAGAAAAATTTTTAGAGTAGTATTCGTATTCATCACACCTTAATCTTCTACTATTTGTTACTTTATTTACTTGCCCCAAAAGTTTGTTAACTATTACTGGTAATTAATTTCTTTATAAAAAAGTATCGTTACCTGTTAAATACTTTCATTAAAAAAACTGTTAGAACAGCTTCTTCATCACAAAAAAAAGGTCTTTCAACCAAAAAAGTAATAAAATATTCAGTAAGTATCATATTTGAATAAACCCCTTAACAAGCCAGTCACGAATAATTTGTAATAACATAGATTGAAATCTCACTGCATTGTTCATAAAAACTCCCGCTTCGGAAAACAACAATTCTTCAGTGCACGCGAGCAAACATGGTTGACAGTTAATCCATCTGCTCCCCGTGTACGACATGTCCTCTGCCCGAAAAGTCGTCCGTCTCCAGTTTCTGTCACGACAACAACAACAACGCATCGGAAGATACCATTGGTAATGATCGCCAACTAAGGAAGGGAATCTACTGACAACTGTTGTTTTAAATGGCGTTTGTTTCGAAGGTTTTTATTGTGGAGATTTATTTTAATTTTCAAACTAAAAATTGGCGTTCATTGGAATATTGTAAGGGTTTTGGTACTTAAAAAAGTATTTAATTAGTCAGATACCACTTTTTGCAACCCTTGATCATTTAAACTATTAAAGATGGTGGTGGATATGCATGTATAGCGACAATATTAACATAAAACAATCTGCTTTTAAAAGATTATAATGAAGTGCTATTGCAAAACGCCCTTGTCTTCGGTGATATTATAGTCGTGCTAGAGCCACACGACGGGTGTTAGTGCCATTTCTCCAAATTTAGAACCAAGGTCAAATGCAGAAACAACCAGAGACACCCTACTTATTAGGGAAGGTAAAAAAAACTTTTTTTCAATTGAATACTTCTGTGGTTGGAAAATGTGTGTATTTCTATGAAATATTTGTCAAAATATTTAAACAAAAATGTATTTTGACTTAAATTATTTATGTCCAAAAATATTTTAATTCATAATTGAAATATTATTAGGCATGAAGTAACAGCATGGAACCAATTTATTATTTAATAAATTAGATTCTATTAAAAAAATTTTTTTGTCATACTTCACTACGTTTATCAGCTATGTGTACAAATAATTTCTTGTAGGTGTAAACCAGTGAATTTGTAAAAGCTATTATCACTTATCTTAGACAGTTTTTTGGCTATAATTTGACTTGTCACACTTACCTGTGGCATTTGTGTTTCGTTCTGTGAAAGTGGGTGCCGGACGAACAAAGAGTTTATGATGCGTTTCAATTTTTTTTTATAAATTTACTTCAGGAAAATGAAATATGGCTTTTTAACAGAATAAAAATGACTTTTACATTTCCTTGAATAAATGCATATGAATGCTCTCCGTTCTCCCAAACCAAACTTTTAAAACGCCACTTGCAAAGAACCAGTACCAATAAACATCAAACCACTTTTGTGGATAAATTAGATCATCCGCATTTCACTCTTTAGACGGAATATTTATTTTCAATATATGAAAAAGCTTACGGCGTAAGAGACAAAACGAGACCTTATTCCAAAACCAACTTTTGTCATTGTATAGGATTACAAAAGTGGTAACTGACTGTTCATGGTAACTGACAGTTCAATAAGATTAGCGTGTACAATAGTTTTCGATCGCCAGAGTGTGATAATAGGTCTTATAGAATAGCGTTGAATCACATTAAAATATTCGCAGCGCTTATTATAAATATACTTGAACATTACATTTCGTCTCTTTTGTTTTCTTCACGGAAAATGAAAATGAAAAATATTCATAGCACACACCACAATATATTCTAAATTTAAAATTTTAACATATTGAATTCTCCGTTTATGGTTACATTTGAGGATTTTCTGTGACGTTTTTTGATTATTGAAATCTTAACTTAAACATGACGTTGGAGAGAGAAGTAAACCTATTGCTGTTTTACTCTCACACAATTTCAATGTTACGAACACTTTTTTAGGATCTAATTCTCATTAAAATACCATTTTTAAACTAAAATTTTTTGATTTGAACTCTAAAGCATGATGTATTTATAGATTTAAAACATGTGATAAAAAGTATTGTCAAAACATATTAGACAATAAAGAAACAGGTTACTTTTATTTGAAACTTTCCCAAATATTTTATTTTCGTTGAATCAATAAGAACAATACCAAGAAAATCTGGGAATATTTTGGGTAAGCCCTAGACGAAATGGAATATTTCAAACTATCTTAAGAGATGGATGGAAAATGGAAAGAGGAATCAAATAACCTTTGACAAACTGTCAATGCCACGTTTTGGGGGTAGTCTCTTCTTCGAAACGCCTAACTGCCAGTCCCGCTAACAAGGAAGGGGGAGTTTATTCTTAACAAAAAAATTCTTGCCAAAACCTTTTTGGCATCTAATTTGAATCTTCGAGAGTAACTCCACCGCAGCCACTTCCTCTTCGGAATTTATAATCATGGTTCAAGTTAAGAGTTCAATACCTGAGAAGGCCCCTAATGTAACTTCGAGCGACAACGTACGCTAAAGCAGTCAAGACTTAGAACTCACAGATTTCACGAGCATCTATGCCCTTATGAACCAGTTGTTCAGCTGTGGAGGCAAAATCTCATTCAATATTCGTATAAAAGCAGCCCCTAAATGAACCACATGATTGACAAGTAAGAGTGCCATACTTGGCTACTTGCTGTTAATACAAAGGTTTTTTATTTGAAGCTGAATAATAAGAGTACATTTTCCTAATGGATTTGTTCTATTATTTCATGAAATTAAATTACCATGGTAGACGTTGAAATAAAAAGATGTAGTGCAGAAAAAAATGTCCTAGTTTAAGGGTTTTGGTGAAAATTCAATCACCAAATGCTTAAAAATATAGTAACTAACAAGCAAAAAACGTGCTTGTATTTGGCCCCTTTAGAATAGGTTTTTTGCGCCTCTATTTCAATTCCATTGATGGTTCAATACACGTTAAACTTGAAAAAGCAAAGTTCGTCTTTTTGACTGCGAAAAATCAAATGATCTTAAACCGTTTTAGAACTAACTACATTTAGGGTGCAATACGTACTGCGTTTCGCAATGTCAGTTTAATTTATTATGCAACTATCATTCCTGCTATAAAAATGTACAACAAGTTTCCGGTTTCTTTTGTTTATAATTTTTCAAACAAAAATTACATAAATAAAATAATATCTATGAAAATTCAATGATGATTTCATAGTTGAAAAGTTAATCAATGAAACAAATCGAGTCTAACTAGTTATCATGTTTTCCAGAAATGTTTCACTTCCACGCAATCACGTAGTGGAATTGGCTTGCGACACATCTCAGAAATGCGTTTTCCGAAGAAGCTGCTTTTTTCCCCTATTTCTTAAAGGAAACGAAAATACTGTCAGATGGTTAATGTATGCCGCTAGCTAGAGTTCTATGAAGAAAAAAGTTAAGTTAAGTGTATTAAGTATCAATATAAGAGCTTTTATGTGACTATATTTTAATATGTTAAATTCGTATATTCCCCAAAATTGTATTTCTCATTTAACACTTTTGCTGTATTTGATGTATTTAAGCATTTAAAACTAAGGATTCGATAATTCCATTTATGTGGTGTGTTACGCGGCGACAAAAGTCTCTTACTCAGCAAAAGTGATAAACTGCGAGAAGGGTGATCGGCGACACAAAAACCACTTGCAAAAAATGAGATTCTCGTTTTTGAGTACCTTAAATCTCAAATAGTGAGTTTTCCTAATAAATAAGTAAGTATGTCGTTGTAAAGGTGGCTATAAGAACTGCTTCTACGCAAGAGTTTTATATACATTTCAACAATAATAAATCATCAAATAACTTTACTCTCAAAATTTGCTAATATATTCTGCGAAGATTTTTCAAACTAACTGAACACATTTGTAGTACGGAGTCTGAAAGTAAGCGACAAACGAAGCCATTATACTAACTTTCCGTTTTTTTTAAGGTGTTAAACTAGAATAGTATCCAAATGAGCCCTCATTTTCAAGTAGTCCTGAACCAAAATAAAGTTAACAGAAAGAGAAAAAAAATGGGGAAAGATCAGAGATAGAGAGAGACAGATAGATATCTTTTATTTCCAGTTCAGTCTCATTGGGTCCAGAGCATCTAAAAGACAAATTGGAAGTCATCACATCCATACACTGGGTTTACAAACTTGTAACTGGCTGGTTTGTTGTAAAAAGAAGAAAATTTAAATATAGGATAAATTAAAATATAGGTTATGAAATTTGTGTTTAATAACAGTAAAAAATATGGGTTTTTAAATACGGTTTCACAATCACGGAGAAGTTTGGGTTTTAAATGGAAGACACAGAAATTATATACAAAAGAAAATAAAAGGTGTCTGATGTCAAACCTTTTAATTAAAAACATAATTTTTAAAATCGGACCATGACAGACAGGCAGACAAAATGTACAGAGGGAACAGATGGATGACAAGAATTATTAAAGAGATATCTCGGATATGAAAATAATTCTTAAAATTAGTCTGGTTAGCAAGAAAATTTATAGAGATACAGAAGGACGGCAATTCACGATATCAATTCCATTCCATATTTTCCATTTTTCCCCCTTTTACTTATTCCATTCTTTTAAAATAAAAAAGAAAGTAGGCTATATACAAGAGCTAAGTAGGTATGTGTGAATGGGTAGATAGCAAGGGCGTCAGATATCCCCAAATTGCTTAAAAAGGAGTGAAAAAGCCGCATATGGATAAGAAAAATGATTGGTAACATTTTTGTCAACCCACTAGTTTGAGATAGCGAATGGAGATAGGGGTAAAAAGTTGGGGAATCACAGTGTGCCCGTAGAGGGTATCCCTCAAAGAGACTCTCTGGACATGGCGGAAAATTGGACCCCGGTGCTCAACTCTTTCAACATTTATTCTAAATTTTTTTGCCAATTCTTCGTTCTTCTTCTGCACGCTTGTTTCAGTTCACAGGGCAGGCGATTTTAAATCCATAATGTTCGATCGTCTGTCTCTCTGCGGATATGGACGTAGAATCTTTCTTTTCAAGCTACGTCAATTTTACTTTTATGTGTCCTTTTTTAATATATAGTTTTTTCACTTGTCTTTTTCATATAAGTTTTATTCCTTATCCAGAGAAAGTCATCGTATTATTGTTAGGACTTCAAAAAGTATCTTGTTTGCATTTCACGCAAATTTCTTTTAAAAACGGACAATGCATTCGGACTCTCTTAATTTTTAAGTCAAATGGCTGGCTTAAAAAAATGGGAAGTGCTATGACCCCACGACTTCATTCACAGGAAGTCGCTATCGGCCTTAGCATTCCATACTAACAAGCAGGATGTGACACTTGACCTTTCAATATGATTGACAGTGATGGGGGGGGACACAAAGTCTGGAGAAGTAGAAGGGGTGAAACCGTCTCAGTGGTGAATCAAGCTAATGTATGTGCAAGGGAGGCAGGATGGAATACGCCCCTCAGCGAATGAGAGTCGTCGGGGATGTCCCCAATGGACCGAGAGCAAAGAGTAAAGGACTTAGATCATTAACTGCTTCATCTCCCTTTTGCACCCTCTTCTCTCGACGGAGAACTCTCCTCATCCTCCCCGCATCGCTGACGGCAGCCTACCGCCTTCCTTCCGCATCGAAGGTACCTCTAAGAAGGGCGCATTCACTGCCTGACCCGGGCGGCTCCTGCCAACCATAGGGCGTGCTCTTTCGTCGAAGATGTCCACTTACTCAACAGCCTAACCGGACTTCCCTCCACCACCCACGCAGACCTGGGGCGTGTGCCTTGCCTGCAACCCTCTCTCAGAAAATCTATGCTGATCTCGTACACCAATATCTTGCCGTCCGCCTTTCAATGTCCATTGCATTTGCTCACTAGCTAGTGTAGGGGGGGGGGGGGGTCCCTAGCCGATATTGATTAATGTTCTTGTAATACTTTTAATCTTAAACCTTAATAAAGTTGTATTTGCTGAATTAACCTCATGGAGTCGTTATTTTACACGAACCTGATCTAAAATGTACTAACCACTGTTCACGGAAGCCTGGCTTTAGGTCTTTACGTGGGGTTCCAGCAGGAAGCATTCTCGCTAAACTTCCATGCATATGGATAACTTTTTTTGCAACTTTATCCATACTTTAGGGAACTTCTAGCGAGCACCAAATCATGGCTCCACAAAAAAAGGAAGTTACATAATTTACTTGAAACAAAAAAAAAGCATGTTGCATGATAAAAAAAACAGATTTTGCGTTAAGATTACAATTTGTTCGAATAAAATAAACAGATATTCTGTAAATTACACGGTGTATTTTTCTGCACATCAGATGACAGTAAAAAATAAGACTTCTTTGTGGTATCAAGCATTAACATAAAAACCGTAATATTGTCCAACTGATTTACATTTCACCAGAATTATGAAGTTACAAAGTTATGAAGTACAAACTACAACAACACAAATGTGAAGGCAAAATATAATCTTTTTACTAAATTATAATTCATAAACTTTTAAGATATCGTCACCTTATTTGGATACTTTATTTTGGTTTTTTAATAAAAATTAAAAGCTAATAACTTTCAAACCGTAATATATTTTTCATTTATATTTGTTTTGTCGGTTTTTTTTCATTGAGGAAATGCTTAGATAACTATAGCAATACTTCAAGTTGTATAATAAATGTAGCTGGTATAAATGTACCTAGAATTCAATTCTTTTAAAATTGTTTTGAATATTTTATTATAAAACTACATATTGAAAATCAAAAAATATACCAACAAATTTCAAAACTTTTAATTTTATAAGCATTTAAGCCAGCTACGTGTATTATAAAAAAAAAACGGTATTAAAAACTGTATGCATAAGACATTGAGTATCTGCGCATCGATTATAATTTTCACCATGACATTTACTTAGTAAGAAGCCTTCGGTTTGGGAAGCCGGCTGTCTGTCTTATTCCCCCTTAACATTTTGTCTGAAACTTTCTTGTGTGATGTTGAAAAGTTAAAAAAAATTCAGCACTATAAACAATTGTTCCTACAAAATACCATAAACCTCAATCATAAAATTGCTTGATCATACCTGTGTCTCTCCAGAAAAATAATTTTTCGCCCTTTATGTTTTCTCAATAATCACTTCAATGTGTAATTAACGTAAACTGAAACGGATGGAAATAAGTTATAAAAATTAAAGGAAATATTGTTTTGGAAAATATCTGTTTCTAGATTTGAAAAAAACTTCTAATACGAATGAAAATACGTGACCAACGGCATTTTATAACAGATAATCATTTCTCTTGTATAATTGGCTCATTTTTCCAAACAAATAGTCATTATTTTCGTTGTTAACTAATTTATATTTTAAATGTTTCACATCCAGCCTCAAATGTATGCAGCATATTTCAAATATTCAATAGCTGGTCAAATTGTTTAAATTTTTTTTTTATTTTATAACCTAAAGACTAAATTTTTGGAAACAAAATTAACAAATTAATTCAATTGAGGGAGCTTACGAATATTTTATGTCAAAATGGGGTATATTGCATAATCGCACAACAACAAGATGTTAGATTGACGTTTTTGAGAAAATTTTACGTAGAAAACTTAATTTAATTTTACTAAAAAAACGTTAAATTTGTTTCTAATATTGTAATTTTCACAGATTTGACTGTCCTTATTTATTAAAAACAATGTCAATACAAAAAATTAACTTTTGTAAAATTCAAATGTTGATTTATATTTCTATTATAAACAAAGGATTACTTAATTTTCCTGCATTTATTATCCATTTTAGGAATTTTAAACAACTGAAAACGCTATTTTTTAATCAAAACATGAATCCTAAAACCACTAAAACCTAAAATTGACCTTATATGCTTGGCTCCATATTCAATTTAGATTACAATGATAAATATTATGTAATACTGAATAAAGTATAAATCAACTACATTTACTCACCGAAAATTAATGTTTAATCAAAATTAACAAGCCTAAATTGAAAATTAGGTCGAATTTCAATGGCTTCCCCTAATATTGCTGAATAGTATTCTGATTTATTTTTCCATCGATAGCATACAGTTACATAACTCTCGTAATACATAAACTCTTGAGAGGTTTCGTGGGCGTCGCAACATACCGCCCGCCTTGAAATATTACATTTCAAATAATTATAATACACAATACACCAAGTACTAATATACAAAAATAAACTCATTCCTCAATTGGTAATTTACACAATTTTGAGATTCCTCTCTTAAAGATACCCAAATTTGTTTCAACCTCACAAACTCTAATTTTACCATCATTACCATGATAAAGGGTTACAACAAGACCGACAGTCCATTTATAACTTGGTGCATTATCTTCTTTGATTAATACTAAATCACCAATTTTAATATTATTCTTCGTAATTTGCCATTTTGTTCTATTTTGAAAATGACTCAAATATGTGAGATGCCAACGTTTCCAAATAAGTTGGACAATATTAGTTACTCTTTGAAACAATTTTAATCTATTTGTAGCTATATTAGAAATATCTGGTTCCACTATTGTATTAAGGGGCCTTCCAATTAAGAAATGAGCCGGGGTCAAAACATTCAAGTCATCAATGTCTGAAGACAATGGTGTTAACGGTCTGGAATTTAGAATTTCCTTAATTTGATTTGTAACCGTTAAAAATTCCTCATAAGTTAGACTCGCTATACCAACTACACGTTTCAAATGGTACTTGAAGGACTTCACCCCAGCCTCCCATAGGTCTCCAAAGTTAGGTGAATGAGGGGGAATGAATTTCCATTCAATTCCTTTTGAGCTTAAATACCCAACTAAAATATCGTCTTGTTCAATTACAATATCAAACAATCTTTTAATTTCTCTATTTGCACCTACAAAGGTTTTAGCATTATCTGAATATATTTTTGAGACTTTGCCTCTCCTTGCAAAGAACCTCTTTAGAGTGGCAATAAACGCTTCACTCTCGTTAAATCAGACACAATTTCAAGATGAATTGCTTTGGTGACAAAACATATAAAAATACAGACATATATAATTTTTTAAGACACCTTTGCGCTGATTGCAATATTTAATTAAGAATGGACCTGCAAAATCCACACCACTCACGTTAAAGGGATAACTTGTTCTATCTTTAGGGTAAATCTCCCATCAACTGTGCCAAAGTAACAGGTTTTGCTTTAAAACATACAACACATGCATGAACTACTCTCTTACACAAGTTACGACCATTTGTAATCCAAAATTTCTGTCGTATAAAATATAACAACAATTGTGGTGCAGCATGCAAATACTTTAAATGAAAATACTCAACAATTAAGTAAGACAATTTGTGATGTTTTGGTAAGAGTATTGGAAACGTACAATCAAATTCTAAATCACTATGGGTGAGTCTTCCACCAACTCTCAAAATTTCATCTTTATCTAAAAAAGGACATAAATTCCTTACCTGGCTATCAGAATTAACTGAGCCCTTTTCCTTCAGGAACTTGATTCCCTTGCTAAATTCTACACTTTGAACCATTTTAACAAGCTTCATTTCTGCTTGTTTTATTTCGTTGGCTTTTAAAACTCCAAAAATCTTAGGACAATATGATCTACAATTATTTAAAAACCTGTAAATGTAACTTAATACTCTATTAAACGATTATAATCATTACTCAAACTAATTATGTCATGCACAAAATTATTCATATTAGTATTAAGATAAACAAGATAATTAGAGTCACTATAGTTAATTATTGATTATTATATTGATTAGCATTTAATTAAGGAAAAATTAGAATATTTAAGGCAAAATAGTATTACTATCTTTTTAAAAAACGACAATTGCCTTGATTCATAAAAAATCTTACGTATTTGGGCCAATGTTTTCCTTCGACAATAACCAAAAATAATGGATCTTTTACGGTATTTTTTTCTTTGATACTTAATCTTGTATTTTATATCGGAAATCAAAGTGGGAAAATGTGAGTTGTCTTCTTTTATAAACAGCACACTTAAAGAAACCAGGAGATCCTCGCGTGCCCACTTGGCTGCCAAATACAGAAGATTGATGGACAAAATAGTTCAGGACTTTCCATTTTATTCACAAATTGTTTTGAACAAAATTCAGTGATAAATCTCTAAAAAAAAGAATATTTAAGATTTTTAAACCATTTACCTTAAAAATGTTAGGTATAGCTGAAGAAATCTTTTACTTTTGAGTAAAAAGTTATAATTGATAATGCACTGCTTGAAAAGTATTCTTTTTTTTAATATTAAGACATTTTAAAGAAATGATTGATTACCGTTTCCTACGCTTTAGTTACTAATGATAATAATAAGTTAAAAACAATGTTTGGCTGTGCAATATTACTTAGTTTCTATCAATTATTTATGTAGCAAATCTAACTTTGAAGTAAAAGAATTATTTTTTGTACAAAACAAGATAGTATTTGGTTTAGCTCCATTACTTGGATTTTAATCATTTATTGCCTCTAAACGAACTAATTATGTGAAAAGTAATACAGTAAAAGGGAATCATAAGTGAAAGATAAATATATACTTGCATTAAGAGACCCGAAAGTATTTAAAGATCTTTTAACCACACTATATGTTTGTATATTTTTCACACAAATCCCATAATTAATGTAAAATAGGCCAATTCGAAACAATAAAAACTGGCCGATCAGCATATTTGATTATGGATTCAATTTGTTAGGAGAAAATTACTTTCATTTTTATTTAAGCATCCGAAAGCGTGTCAATCACACAACACACGGTAATCACTTTTGAATACAATCTAATTGAAAAGTCATTAGAAAAGTTTTGGTCAAAAAAAAAAAAAAAAAAACTTTTATCACAGATATACTTAGTACTTTGTTACAGCGTTTTGTATTGTTCAAGTAGTTTGAATTCGGAAAAGTTTTCGAAAAAAGTCAGCTGTCAAACAAATCAGCTCCAACAGACGTTAATTATGTTTTTTTTTCTTTCTTGGAAAGATCTTTCTATCATTAATTCAGTCAAAATTGAATAAAGAATAATTTTCTGTTAGCTCTTAAAAAATTTGCGATTTTTCTTCGTTTATTTTGATATTGAGTAATTACGAAAGGTGTTTAAATCATCATTAACGACTTAAAGTTCGTTCGAAAAAACACCCCATTTTTTTGTGGGTCACGGTAACTCCATGATTTTACAATCAATTCTTTGAAGGCATTTAACTGCGACAATTTAGACGAAAGGAATAATGAACTAGGTATATATTTGTTTATTTTGATTTATACCAAATAAAGTTTTATTTATTTGTTCTATTTTATTTTTAAATATTGTAATAGTTAGGCGATAAAAATTCTAATAACATAATTTAGAATTTTTAAAATAGATTTGCAAAAAAAATTTATGATTCATTTTCAAGAAATATTTGGTATGTAAAATCGCATTCCTTGAAAGAAAGGTTATAAAAAAATTAATTAAGCGACGATTTATGCCAATTGTGTAACAATTTCTACCAGCTTAGGATAATATTCCCTGTTCAAAAGTATTTTCCAATTCTTAAAAAAATGTAATAAAACAAAATAAATGCGACTAACGTCAAAAAATAAGTAGTTGTCCCTGCACTGCGGCTTTGCTGTCTTTAAACAGCAGCAAAGGTGAAACAACTTCTACAGATATAAAATTTATTCATTCTATTTCTATTTCAATTCCTATTCCTCTTTCTATTTCTATTTATATTTCTATTCATTTTTCTATTCCGATTCTATTTTATTTATTTCAACCAACAAGCCAGATGTGCAAAATTTATTTACAGAAATAACTGTGAAAAGCGTCACAAAATAAGTCATTTCCTCTAAACTGTAGCCCCGGCAACTTAATTATTTTTAACCTCAGAGAACCCAAATTTTAACTACTTATTACTAAGCCCATTAAACGACAAAGTGCTCTCGTATTAACATAAGAGCAGCGAATACTACCAAATCGATTCCGTTATATCGATATTTTTGTTCACAATCGGAAATCGAAATCTTACCGAGAGTTATCGGAAAAACAACGTTTTCCCATTTTCCACCCCATTGTTTACGTAGAACAAGTCCAGTATTATTCCAGGGGTATTTATCCGGGTATTTTTAACGGTACTTAGTATGGACTCAGCTTTGTAAAGGCCTGCTGCAGTTGTGTTCTTTTCCGAAAACAGTTCGTATTTAAATTCACTACTTTTTTAATAGTTTAGCTTTAGGTATTAAGTTTTGGTTTGGTTGATTACATGGCTAGTCGAATGGTCACTTTAAAGGCTATCATCTTACCAAAGTATCTTTTTAGGCCCCCTACAATTTGAAAACCGAGTTCAAGGTATACATGTTACTGGTAACCATTTGTTATCTACATTAAACGCGAAAAATATAGTTAATATTTACTGACTGATATATCAGCATTTAATAAAATTTCAAAGTGCCAAAGTTGAAGGCGTTTCTTTCCCTTCCTTAGTCATTCATCAGATCTTCTCCCTTTATCTGATGTCCTCAAAATATTGACACAAGTTACGGCTCTTTTTCAAGCAATTTAACCATCTACTAATGAACCTCGTATTCGCATTCTTTTTTTCAGAAGTCTCAAATTATATTAGTATATTTTTTTTTTTTAAATTAAAGATTAACAGATACAAAAAGCCAAATTAATTCAATGATTTTCAACTAGCAACACAAAAGAAAATAATAGAAAAGTAAGAAAGTCAACTACATGCACTCATACATATCAAGCACGGAAACCACAGCACATCTAAAGTTTGTGTATATATTTTTTTCATTTACTTTACGCATACACAAGTAACAATTAAGTAGTAATGGTTATAAAATAATTATCGTATTTAACGGGTTTTAAATAACATGTTATATTTGTTTAGTATCACACACTACTGTGGCTCATACTGTCGGACACTTTTGTTGTCGTAGCATTGATTGCACACGAAATCAGCTATAGTCTTTGTTTTGACAACCACAAAGACTTTTGGAGGTGCTGTCTTTAGATATTTAATCACTGTGAATATTATGTCAATTTTCGCAGTTCATGGAACAAATGGTTTAAATTTATTTCGTTGGTTAGGCAGGTTTTTATTTAAAACATTCTAAGCGTTAAAAGTGGATTTTCCCCGTAATTTATAACAAAAAGTCCTTCAAGTAATAAATGTAAATTTCAAAATTTTATAAATAATGAATTTTAGAGATGTTTAACTTATTTCACTCGGAAATGAGTTTAAAATTATTTCCTAAAAAATAAAACTAATTTTGAAATTCTAAACAAATCGTTAGTATTAAAAAATAATACTTATAGGGAAAACATACATATTTGTCCATTTCTAGGTCGTTCAAAAGCAGAGCACATTTCTTCAAAACTTCCTGATTACTGTGAATGATATTTTTGTCGTTGATGATGATGATGTCGTGTCCATGGATAGAGACTATATAGGACCAAAGGTCTCATAGACCGCCCCAGCGATCTGCAGACAGTGGTCCTCATAAAGGTCTTCGTAGGGCGAGTTGGAAATTTGCTGCAATTTTGCCAGGATGGCTGGACAAGAGAAAAGATGTTTTGGATCCAGCTCCGAGTCGGGGCAGTTTCTGCAGCTGGAGTATTTTCTAGTTCCGTCTTTTTGGATTTCCATCCCTTTGAAGTGGCCTGTCCTTAATCTAGTTAGGGTGGTCGCAGTTACCCTATTGGTGTTTAACTCACAAATTTGGTGTTTAATTTTAACACTTCTGCTGTTAAATTTTGCTTTGGCCACTGAGTTGATGTCATTAAGAGTGGTTTGGGGAAAAACGTCATT
Organism: Oedothorax gibbosus; assembly: GCA_019343175.1. Taxonomy (NCBI): domain Eukaryota; kingdom Metazoa; phylum Arthropoda; class Arachnida; order Araneae; family Linyphiidae; genus Oedothorax; species Oedothorax gibbosus. The sequence goes on along the minus strand of JAFNEN010001124.1, from coordinate 1,328 downwards.
GTTGAGTTTTCTTGCTTCTTTTGCCAGGATATCAGCCGACTCGTTTCCGTCGATACCAACGTGTGCTGGAATCAACTGCAAAATGCATTTCTTGTTCAAATGTCGTTGTATAATATAAATGTAAAGATATTTTACGAGACGTAAAAATATTATATATAAAATAATATTTAACAAACAATTGTTAAAATTAGCAGTCAACTGTTACAATTTATTCATAAATGTCACTAAAGGTTGAATTATCTACTCACTGTAATATTAGTTTCGAATTTCTCAATTCTATGGTTATTCTACAAAGATTTCTAAAATTTCAGCATTCAAGCGATTTTACTACAAGAATCAAGCTTGCGTAATACTTTTTACAATCCGACTTCAAATTTTCTACAATCATGCAAGAATGATCACTGGTAATAATGAGGTCATGAGTTTTTTAGACAAAATTTTACACACAAATAAAGCAAAAAAGAAGGGGTTTATAAGCAATGAAATGATTTCGTCACTAAATAATTAATAGAGTTGCTCACTTTCTTCTTAAAATGCAAAATTAATTATCAAAACTTTTGATACTACACATTTTTTAACAGCTACTCATTGGTCTCCAAGTAAAAGGCAATAAGTATATGCATAGTAAAAACCATAGTATAAGGTTACTCCAGATTCATAGAGTAACGTTAAATGGAATTTATGGGGTAACGATACATCCGAATTTATGAAATAACCTAACGCAGCACGGTTATAATATTTTGAATTGGGGTTGAGTAGTAGTACATAGGGGATTTGAAATATCAACTGTGTGGAGTATTACCATCATTTGTAAATAAAGTGAAGCGTCTAAAAAACTTCGTACCACCTTATGGCTTTCTTACCTCTGAATCGTTAAACAAATCGGCAAACCGTTAGTCCTAAATCATTTTTGTTATGAACACTTTTTTCCAAACCTACTTCATAATTTGAGCAAAAAGAAATAAGGCTTAATAATAAAATACCATAGTACGTGCAAGTTTGGGTGTTAAAGCGTAATATTTCGAGCTTTTATGTTAGCTTTTTATGGTAATATGATAATCACAAACGTGCAATTATCGATAAAAGACTAATCATATGTTTTCTTTATGAGTATAATAGCAAAATTCTTTAGGTTTGCGTGATGCGTTGATTTTTTCATAACATCTATTGGTGTTATATATGGTGCTTATAAACTAAAGTTCTTGCTTTTAGAACTATATTTTCACCTTTATTATTATGTTTTAAGGGTACGAAAATACTGACTTTTATATCATGACCTCATTTTCTTCATTCGTGCAGTCAAACATAGGTTATCTAAAATCCGATAT